>AWUE01019408.1:0-40441 GCA_001974825.2 Corchorus olitorius
GATGGTACATGAATTCGGCTAAAATTTTGCAAAAAATGACTCGAAAGATTTTTCCTCGATTTCTAGTGAAAATACTAAAAAAATATATATAATTCAACGTCAAAAAAATTGAAAGCCTTTTTCACGCTTTTAATATCGTGTTTCATATTTTTCTGAATTAATTTCTAATTAAATCGAAACAAGATTCAGATGCTCGTAAAAACAAATCCTTAAATTCAATGTGCCTAAGATTTGATAAGATGAATATAAATATTTCAAGGAGTCTCGACATAAAAAATCATGCAAAACTAAGTCAGCCCTCGGAATGCGTTTTTAGCCGAAAACCGTGATGGTTAGTACACGATTTCGGCTAAAATTTTGCAAAAACTCACCCGAAAGATTTTTTCGTCTAATTTTGCATAAAATACATACAATTTAACGCCAAAAAGATTGGAGGACTTTTCACGCTTTTAATATCGTTTTTCATGTTTTTCTAAATTAATTTCTAGTTAAATCGAAACAAGATTCAGATGCTCGTAAAAACAAATTCTTCAATCTAATGTAGCTGACATTAGATTAAATGAATATGGATATCTCAAAGAGTCTTGGCGGAAAAAATCATGCAAAACTTAGTCGGCCCCTCGAACACGTTTTTAGCCAAAATCGGTGATGATTATTACACGATTTCGGCTAGAATTTTGTAAAAATTGACTCGAAAGTTATTTCCTCAATTTTTATCCACAATACTCATAAAAATTATATAATTCAACACCAAAAAAATTGAAAGGTTTTTCATGCTTCTAATATCATTTTTCATATTATTTTAAATCGAAACATGATTCAGATGCTTGTTTTACAAATCCTTAAATCCAATGTGGCTTAAATTTGGTTAGATGAATGTAGATATTTCAAGGAGTCTCGGCGCAAATAATCATGCAACACTGAACCGGGACCCTGGAACGCATTTTTAGCAAAAAACCGTGATTTCGACTAACGTACACGATTTTGGCTAATATTTTGCAAAAATTTACCAGAAATATTTTTCCTCAATTTTTGTCTAAAAATACTCATAATATATATATAATTCAACTCTAAAAAGATTGGAGGAATTTTCTCGCTTTTAATATCGTTTTTCATATTTTTCTGAATTAATTTCTAATTAAATCGAAACAAGATTCAGATGCGCGTAAAAACAAATTCTTAAATTAAATGTGGCTGAGATTTGATAAGATGAATATAAATATTTCAAGGAGTCTCGACACAAAAAATCATGCAAAACTGAGTCGGGCCCCGGAATGCGTTTTTAGCCGAAAACCGTGATGGTTAGTACACGATTTCGGCTAAAATTTTGCAAAAATTGATCTGAAAGATTTTCAGTCAAATTTTGCATAAAATACATACAATTTAACGCCAAAAAGATTGGAGGACTTTTCACGCTTTTAATATCGTTTTTCATGTTTTTCTGAATTAATTTCTAGTTAAATCGAAATAAGATTCAGATGCTCGTAAAAAAAAATTCTTCAATCCAATGTAGCTGACATTAGATTAAATGAATATGGATATCTCAAAGAGTCTTGGCGCCAAAAATCATGCAAAACTTAGTCGTGGCCCCGGAACGCGTTTTTAGCCAAAAACGATGATTTTGACTAACGTATACGATTTTGCCTAATATTTTGCAAAAATTTACCAGAAATATTTTTCCTCAATTTTTGTCTAAAATACTCATAAAATATATATAATTCAACTCTAAAAAGATTGGAGGAATTTTCTCGCTTTTAATATCGCTTTTCATATTTTTTTGAATTAATTTCTAATTAAATCGAAAGAAGATTCAGATGCTCGTAAAAATAAATCCTTAAATGCAATGTGGCTGAGATTTAATATAGATATTTTGAGGAGTCTCGATGCCAAAAATCATGCAAAACTGAGTCGGGGCCCAAAAACGCGTTTTTAATAAAAAACCGTGATGGTTAGTACACGATTTCGGCTAAAATTTTACAAGAAATGACCAGAAAAATATTCTCTCAATTTTTAGCCACAATACTCATAAAAAATATATAATTCAACACCAAAAAAATTGAAGGGCTTTTTACGCTTCTAATATCGTTTTTCCTATTTTTTCCGAATTAATTTCTAATTAAAACGAAACATGATTCAGATGTTTGTAAAAACAATGGTTGGGATTTGGTTAGATTAATATAGATATTTCAAGGAGTCTCGACGCCAAAAATCATTCAAAATTGAACTGGGCCTCGGAACGCGTTTTTAGCCAAAAACAGTGATGAGTATTACACAATTTCGGATAACATATTGCAAAAATTGACCCGAAAGGTATTTCCTCAATTTTTAGTCATAATACTCGTAAAAATATATAATTCAACGCCAAAAAGGTTGAAGGGCTTTTCACGCTTTTAATATCGTTTTTCATATTTTTTTCAAATATATGCATTTTAGCATGGTTTTTGGAACCGGGCCGGCACTAGAACCGGTGATGGTTCCGGTCGGCGGTTTGACCGGTCCGACCGGTTCAACCGCCAGTCCGGTCTGATGAGGCATTTTATGGAAATTTTTGGCATTTTACCTTTTAAATATTATACAAGGTATATACATATCATATAAAAGCATTTGGTGCAGTGGCTTAAGTGTGTTTTTTGCTACCCACAAGGTTGTGGGTTCAAAACTCACCACCTTCAAAAAATTTTCAAAATTTTCTCAAATACCAAACCGGTTCTATCCGGTCAGAATCCAGTCCAACCGCTGGTCCAACCGTTTTTTACCCGGTTGTTGACCATGTTGACTAACCGCGGTTCCCACACCTTTAAGGACCGGACATGCCGGCGGTTCCCGGTTGAACCGGTCCGACCGGCCGGTCCGGTCCGGTTTCGAAAACAATGCATTTTAGAAATCTTTCTTTTAAAAAATCTTCATCCAAACTTACTAAGTGATTTCTTTGGGCTAAATACCCAAAAAAATCCCTTATGTTTCGCTTTTGGGACAAAATAATCCCTTATGTTTTTTTCGCAACAAATTAATCTCTTACGTTTCAAAAATGAGTCACATTAGTCCTTTTTGGACGGTCCGTTAGTCACGTGCCGTCACTTGACTAACGGCCGTCAGATTTGCTGACGTGGCATTTCCACGTCAGCAAAAAGTCTACGTGGCATCCAAGTGGCTTTTCCACGTCAGCAAGGGACTAATTTGTCCCGAAAAGAAAAAAGGGATTTTTTGTCCCAAAAGAAAAACATAAGGGATTTTTTTGTCCCAAAAGAAAAATATAAGGGATTTTTTTAGTATTTAGTCTATAATTTAATTTTCGAAATAAAAAATTAATTTTTTTCTTTTTTCCTTCTCCTTCTTTCCAAAAACTCTACCAACAATGTACCAAATAATAACTCATCTTTTAAAATTAAAATGGTAAAGATATTCCCTAAAAAATGGTAAAGATAAAATAGTTATAAAATATTGAATTTAATCAAATAAAATAGAAATTTTGGTAAAATAAAACTGTAAAAGTTTAAATAATGTCATTTAAGAAATATATTTAAAAAATTCTAATACATCTAATTTTGTAATTAAAATAGTAAAATGGTAAAACTAAAATATTTAAACAATGGTATTTAAGAAATATATTTGAAAAATAAGAGTAAGAAATATATTTAAAAAATTCTAATATATCTAAGTTTTTTAATTAAAATAGTAAAATGGTAAAAATAAAATATTTATAAATATATTAGATTAAATTAAATAAAAATAGAGTTTTTAGTTGAGTAAAACTATAAAAATTTAAACAATGGCATTTAAGAAATATAATCGAAAAATAAGGGTATAATCGTCAATTCAAAAGTTTTATAACATTCGTATTTGGCCACCAGAGTTAGGAGTTTTGGAGAGAGTTTTTTCGTTTCGGCTAAAAGTAGATTAAATATGTTAGGAGCTTGTTTCTAGAAAACACAGACACGTGATGTTATGGGCTTGTTTTTTAAATATATTTCTTAAATGTCATCATTTAAATTTTTATAGTTTTATTTTACCAAAAATTCTATTTTTATTTCATTAAATTCAATATTTTTATGACTATTTTATCTTTATCAGTTTTTTAGGAAATTATCTTTACCATTTTAATTTTTAAAAGATGAGTCATTATTTGATACATTGCCGATAGAGTTTTTCAGTTTTTGGAAAGGAGAAGGAACAAAAAAGTAAAAAACAATTTTTTTATTTCAAAAATTAAATTATAGACTAAATATAAAAAAAATCCCTTATGTTTTTCTTTTGGGACAAAATAATCCCTTATGTTTTTTTATGGGACAAATTAGTCCCTTGCTGACATGGAAAAGCCACGTGGACTTCTTGCTGACGTGGAAAAGCCACGTCAGCAATTCTGATGGCCGTTAGTAACGTGACGACACGTGACTAACGGACCGTCCAAAAAGGACTAACGTGGCTCATTTTTGAAACGTAACGGATTAATTTGTCCCGAAAAAAACTTAAGGGATTATTTTGTCCCAAAAGCAAAACATAAGGGATTTTTTTGGGTATTTAGCCGATTTCTTTGGGTGTTTAAGTGTATATATATATATTCTTTTCGTTGGCTGTTGGGGTTGGCAATTGATAATATTATTAAGGAATATAAGGGTTTATATTTGATTTATTGACAATGCATAGCTTCCATACACCGTCAATGAATCATAGGCTGCCACATCATAAAAAAATAATTTAAAAATTATTAGAGTCCTTAAAAATAAAACTTCCTTTTTAAAATTTTCTCCATCGTAAGTTTCCATTTTCCCTTGTGACAATTTCTTCTGTCCAAATCCAGAATTTCTTCTTCTAATCGAATTGATCATCTAAGTTATTCACTTTATACTTGTTGAAACCCTCCCTCCATAGCCAATCAAATGTAGCAAAAAGAAAAGAGTCTTCTTACATTTTCCAAAAAGTCCTGCATAACCAAGTATTCAATTTTCCATTCCTCTTCTACAAGGACTAGATAACTCCCCATTTAATCTTTACAAATATATTTTCTTGTTTCTTTTGTGTTTGATACCTTTAGTTTATAATAATATCAAATTGATTCTTTTTTAAAAAAAGAAATTCTTGGCCTATAGAGCTATTGAGTTGATTAATCCAAATGAGTTATATCGAAGATAATAAACACACGAAAACAAGAAAAAAAGTGATTGATGTGCTAAACTACTTCATGAGATTAATAAAACTGGGAGAAGATCATTTTATTTTCCATTGTCTCAGTACAAAAATGTTGAGGATTGATGAATAATGGAAAAAAAAATATTTTGGAAAGTACCGTAAATCAAAGATGGAGGGAGGAAGACAAAGTTGAAAATAGAAACCTAATTAAGATCTATTATTGAGTAATTATTCTGAAGGACTCTAATAATTTTTAAATTATTTTTCTATGATGTGGCAACCTATGATTTAGGTACAATGTATGGAAGCTATACACTGTCAGTGTATCAAATATTATTCCTTCCATGGAATAATAATACAGCTCAATAATTATTAATTAATTACTTAATCATGTAACCTAATCACACGGAATAATAATACAGCTCAATTATTATATAATTACTTAATCAGCTCAATTCGTTGGCTGTTGTACACGGTTTGCCAATTTAATAGAACAATTATTTAAGCTTTTAGTGACTTCATTACACGTGAGAATCGTGATTATAAGAAAATTGATTAAATACCCATTATTTAATTAAATTCTTTGCGTTGGGGTTGGCAATTGATATGATTATGGAATACCGCTGAATTAATTACTTATTAATCATGCAACCTAATCACACTGTCTGACAATTTAAAAGATGAAAATTTTCCAACAATAATGAAAACAGAGATGAACTGCGAAACCATGGCGAAGGTTCCAGTCATAAATTTCTCAAACCAAGACCTAAACCCAGGGACCCTTGAATGGGACCTGGTGAAACTCCAAGTCCGGCAAGCACTCCATGAGTACGGCTGTTTTGAGGCTTCGTTCGACAAAATCATGGAGGTTCGGAAGCCACTTTTTGGAGCCATGGAAGAGCTTTTTGACCTCCCTTTTCAAACAAAACAACTCTGTGTTTCCGACAGACCCTTCCGTGGCTACAATGGGTTAAGAGTAGGGTTGCATGAAAACATCCTAATTGATGATGCAAATGTAGCTGAAAACATCGAACAACGCCTGACTAAGATCTTGTGGCCTCAAGGAAACTCAAATTTCAGGTCAGAAAATCAGAATATATATAATTTCCTTCAACTTTTCAATTAAAGTTCTTATTTAATTAACAGCTCTGTTTTTTTTTTTTTTTTTTTTTTTTTTTCAGCAAAACTCTGTTTTCTTTCTCGGAGCTAGCTTCGGGATTGGAGAAGAAAATCAGGAGAATGATTTTGGAGAGTTTTGGTGTAGAGAAATACACGGATGAACTCATAGATTCGACGAATTATATGCTGAGACTCATGAAATACGAAGGGCAGCCCCAATCCAACAAGAACGAGCCAGCTCTTCGTGGTCGTTCTTCAAACATGGTGGCCCTGTTGTATCAAAACGAGGTTAATGGTTTGGAGATTCAGACCAAACATGGCGAATGGATCAGTGTAAAACCTTCACCAGACTCCTTCATTGTCATGACTGGCGACTCCCTCAGCGTAAGTCACTTGTAATTTGTAAATTTACTCTATTAATTACTCTTCCGTCCCAAATTAACTGACTCTTTTTTGGATGAATGTGGTCTTATTTAGGACCATATTCATCCCAAAAAGAGTCGGTTAATTATGATCACATTCATTACAAAAAGAGTCACTTTACCCTATAATGGACCAATCCGACGCCTCAAACAATGTCAACTTGTAAATAATAAAAAAAAGAGTCAGTTAATTTTAGACAGAAGTAGTAAATTGGAACATCTATTCTGTCGACATTATATTGCTGCAGGTATGGTTAAATGGTCGATTGTCTTCGGCAAATTATCGAGTGATGATGACGGAAAACAAGGCAAGGTACTGCGCCGGATTGTTTTCAACCCCGAAAGGAGGCTACCAAGTTAAGATACCTGAAGAGCTTGTGGATAAAGAAAATCCATTGATGTTTAAACCCTTTGACTACGAGGAATTCATGGATGTTTACGCCTCCCAGGTTGCCAAAGGAGATCTTTCAGCTGGTATTAAGGCTTATTGCACCATCTAATAAGCAATTTGGCTATAAATAAATTAAATATATGTAATAATAATGTAATGGATTGAGTGGAAATCGAGGGTATTTAAAATAATGGTTAGTTGCAATTTATGTCAATTATACATTGAAGTTTGCTTGTGAGCTCTGGCTACTTTTTATGTGGTTCTAGACTTCTAGTGTTTCTTTTTTGAATATCTTATATTGGCCATCTCATATATATTTTCATATATCCCTTTAAATTGAATTTTCATTTTCAATAATTATATATATTATATATAACTAGTAATTTGCCACGTGTTCCACACGTGGGGTTGAAGTTTTGATTGAAACATATTTTAAGTTGCATATTATGCAATACAATGCCAATGTTAATTTTGAAAAGATTAAATTTCTCTAAATTTTTTCAAATTATTGAGAATAAATTAATCAAAATTTTGTTTCATATTTTTTTGGATTAATTTCTAATTAAATCGAAACAAGATTCAGATGCTCGTAAAAACAAATCCTTAAATTTAACGTGGCTGAGATTTGGTTAGATGAATATAGATATTTCAAGGAGTCTTGGAAAAAATCCTGCAAAACTGAGCCGGGCCCCGGAATGCGGTTTTAGCCAAAAACCGTGATGGTTAGTACATGATTTCGGCTAAAATTTTTGCAAAAATTGACCCGAAAGACTTTTCCTCGATTTCTGGCAAAAATACTCATAAAAATATATAATTCAACGTCAAAAGGATTCGAGTACTTTTCACGGTTTTAATATCGTTTTTCATATTTTTTCTGAATTAATTTGTAATTAAATCGAAACAAAATTCAGATACACATAAAAAAAGTTCTTAAATCCAATGTGGCTGAGATTTGATTAGATGAATATGAATATTTCAAGGAGTCTTGGCGCCAAAAATCATGCAAAACTGAGCCAGGGTCCCAGAACGCTTTTTTAGTAAAAAACTAAGATGATTATTACACAATTTCGGCTAAAATTTTGTAAAAAATTGATTAGAAAATTAATTCCTCAATTTTTGGCTAAAATACTTATAAAAAATATATAATTCAATGCCAAAAAGATTGAAGGGCTTTTGACATTTCTAATATCGTTTTTCCTATTTTTCAAAATTAATTTTTAATTAAATTGAAACAAGATTCAGATGCTAGTAAAAACAAATCCTTAAATCTAATGTGGCTGAGATTTGGTTAGATGAATATAGATATTTCAAGGAGTCTTGGAACCAAAAATCTTGCAAAACTAAGCCGGGCCCCGGAACGCGGTTTTAGCCGAAAACCGTGATGGTTAGTACATGATTTCGGCTAAAATTTTGTAAAAATTGACTCGAAAGATTTTTCCTCGATTTCTAGTGAAAATACTCATAAAAAGTGTTTAATTCAACGCCAAAAAAATTGAAAGCCTTTTTCACGCTTTTAATATCGTGTTTCATATTTTTCTGAATTAATTTCTAATTAAATCGAAACAAGATTCAGATGCTCGTAAAAACAAATCCTTAAATTCAATGTGGCTGAGATTTGATAAGATGAATATAAATATTTCAAGGAGTGTCGACACAAAAAATCATGCAAAACTGAGTCGGGCCTCGAAATGCGTTTTTAGCCGAAAACTGTGATGGTTAGTACACGATTTCGGCTAAAATTTTGCAAAAATTGACCCGAAATATTTTTCTGTCAAATTTTGCATAAAATACATACAATTTAACACCAAAAAGATTGGAGGACTTTTCACGCTTTTAATATCGTTTTTCATGTTTTTCTGAATTAATTTCTAGTTAAATCGAAACAAGATTCAGATGCTCGTAAAAACAAATTCTTCAATCCAATGTAGCTGACATTAGATTAAATGAATATGGATATCTCAAAGAGTCTTGGCGGCAAAAATCATGCAGAACTTAGTCGAGGCCCTTGAATGCGTTTTTAACCAAAAACAGTGATGATTATTACACGATTTCGGCTAGAATTTTGCAAAAATTGACTCGAAAGTTATTTCCTCAATTTTTATCCATAATACTCATAAAAATTATATAATTCAACACCAAAGAGATTGAAAGGTTTTTCAAGCTTCTAATATCATTTTTCCTATTATTTTAAATCGAAACATGATTCAGATGCTTGTTTTACAAATCTTTAAATCCAATGTGGCTGAAATTTGGTTAGATAAATGTAGATATTTCAAGGAGTCTTGTCGCAAATAATCTTGCAACACTGAACCGGGACCTTGGAACGCGTTTTTAGCCAAAAAACCGTGATTTCGACTAACGTACACGATTTTGCCTAATATTTTGCAAAAATTTACCAGAAATATTTTTCCTCAATTTTTTTCTAAAAAAACTCATAATATATATATATAATTCAACTCTAAAAAGATTGGAGATTTTTCTGAATTAATTTCTAATTAAATCGAAAGAAGATTCAGATGCTCGTAAAACGCGTTTTTAATAAAAAACCGTGATGGTTAGTACACGATTTCGGCTAAAATTTTACAATAAATGACCAGAAAAATATTCTCTCAATTTTTAGCCACAATACTCATAAAAAATACATAATTCAACGCCAAAAAATTGAAGGGCTTTTTACGCTTCTAATATCGTTTTTCCTATGTTTTTCCGAATTAATTTTTAATTAAAACGAAACATGATTCAGATGTTTGTAAAAACAATGGTTGGGATTTGGTTAGATTAATATAGATATTTCAAGGAGTCTCGATGCCAAAAATTATTCAAAATTGAACCGGCCCCGGAACGCGTTTTTAGCCAAAAACAGTGATGATTATTACACGATTTCGGATAACATATTGCAAAAATTGACCCGAAAGGTATTTTCTCAATTTTTAGTCATACTCATAAAAAATATATAATTCAACACCAAAAAGGTTGAAGGGCTTTTCACGCTTTTAATATTATTTTTCATATTTTTTCTGAATTAATTTCTTATGATTATAATAATAATAATAATATAGTATCATAAATAAATATATATGGAAGATTAATTGTATTCATGGATAAATTTGGTTTTTGGAGCGGTAGAAGTCTTTTTTAATACTAGCGCCGCCAGACTTAAATATTCTCCTAATTAAGAGAGGAAATATAACATGAAAAATAATTTAATGGCAGCAGGGTCCTATAGTTGGTTTCCTTTCCACAGACTTGAAGGAAATAGCACGGAAATTTTGGTCACATTGAATGCAACCGAATAGGACCCTACTGCCATTAAATTATTATTGTTTAGCTTTAATTGCCAGTTTATGGGGGGATTCATCAAGGAATCCAAATTAAAGTAGGGTAATCCTTCTTCCTAGGCAGATAAGGTTGTATATATGCATTCCGTAGCAACTCACTGCTAGGCTGGAAAAATTGTCTGTGAATTCCGAGTCAATTATAAATGCTAAACTCCATTATTTTACAAGTATGAAATTTGCACTAATCAAAGATTGAATGGAATGGTACTTGGCATCAAAGATTGAAATTTGCACTAATCAAATTAATATTTGCCGAGTTTGATGAAGATGTTGAAGGAACAAAGATAGTACCAAAAGATGTGTAAGGAAGGGCATTTTGTCTTGAAAAACAGAGAATTGCATAATATGTTGAGCAGCAGTTGAAATTCAAAAACATGAAAGTTTGAAAAGTTATTCAATCAATGAAAATTTCTTGTAATTAGAACCATAAATGGAATGCAATCACAGAATATTGTTGACATATGCGAAAAAATTGTTACAATAAAAAGTTCATGTGGCTATGATCTGGAAAAGCATTATGTTTCAACACTTTAAATCCATATCGATTCTTCCCATTCTTCTCTGGCCAAGCTACTTTTACAAATTGCCTCAAACAAGTCCCATTCAGTGACTTTGCTATAATTTCTGGTGTCCCTTCAAATAAAGGAATTAACTTCCTCACAAATTTAATTTCCACTTCCTCATTTGGAAATCCTTCCAATTTCACCAGCTTCAAATGACTTAGTTTAGTAGCTCGAGAACATTTTCCTTCATTCATAAAAGGTCTCCAGGAGGAAGTAATTCTTGTGAAGTTTTTTGTCAGTTTACAGCTATTAGGATAGCAATTAGGATCAATCTGCAAGTTTCAAGCAGAAGCAATTAAGCAAACTTATGCATTGTTGAGATATCCATGCACCAAACAAAAGTGAAAGTGGAAGAGGCTGAGCAAGAGACTTACAGTTACATATAGTCTTTCCAAATGAGGACATACTTTGAGAAACCTAAGTAAGAACTTCACTTGGTTTTCTTCTATTGAAGAATCAATCCACCAAAACTCTCTCACATCGCAAATATTATCTCTTGAAGAGGAATATACCCAGTAATCGTCATTGTAAATTGACTGCGAATTGAAGAAGAAGGTAAACAAGACTGTTAGAGGTATAATATAGCAATGATCAAAAGGTTTAGTGAAAAACATCATTCATAGTTCATACCTCAAGAAACCATCGACAAATTGTCAGACAGCAACTATTCCTTACCATGCAAGTAATCGACCGTAAGCTATTAAAAATTTCGTTGTGGTTGTAGCCAACCCCTTGTCTGAAATCAAGCATGGCATCTCTAACGACACCATATAAAAACAAGCATGGCATCTCTAACGACACCATATAAAAACTTAAAAGGCACATATCTGCCTCGATATCGGAAACATTCTAAATATAAATTATAGCTAAAACTTAGAAACTCCAATTTTGGGCAATCCAAGACCATCAAGGTTGTAAGTCCCACAGCCTTGTTTATTTCTAAAGACTGTAACTCATTGCATTTTTCAATAGTCAAGCTTTTGAGAAATGAGAGCTTTTTCTTCGACAGGAAAGACGAAAGTGCCTCACAGACAAGGGAGTTCACTGATTTTAGATGCAGAGATTTCACTTTTATATGTTCAGGAGGCTGAAGATTCAGTGAAAATAACAAATCGAAGGGCTTGGAACGTTTTGGAAGATTCAGTGAAAGTAACAAATCAAAGGGCTTGGAAAGTTCTTGTTCCCCAATAGATGAGAAATCAAAGACAAGTGTATTGTTTGATGTAATGGCAACCAAAAAGAATCCACCTCCACCAAAGTTAAATTTGAATCCCCAATTCTGTCTTGGTCGATTGGATTCAGACAATTGCTCAATAAAGTTTGTTAGAGTAATATCAATATCTTCTAAGCTAGGATCTTCCACCATTGCCAACAGTGCCTTTTGCCACACGTCTTTCCATTGAGTGGAAAGACGAGCAGTTTGGACAGCAACTTCAAAAGGGAGCTTGGAAATTATATGGTAAACAATGTCATTAGGCAATCCACTGATATAATCCTTTCGATCCAACTTCAACTTCAACTTCAAGTCACTGTAATTAGTCACAAAGAGTTCAAACAAAAATTAATTGATCGAATTTACTAATTAAGAAACGACTCTGACTGCAGAACAATTCGAAGTCCAAAAGTGTGGACTGTACCAAAAAAGAAGTGCATATATATTGTGATAAATGCTGATTAGTCTCTGTAATTAATCACAATCTAATTCAATAAAAAAAAAGTGCATAATATATATTGTGATATAAATTCTACCTTAATCGATCTCAAGAAATTACAAGTAAATTACAAGTAAATCAGTACTTACTTTCTGGTAGTGTTTTTCGATGCTTGGTTTGATAAAAGCAGTAATAAGGGAATGAATTGGCAAAATTCGTTATCATGTGATTTACAGACATGACGAATCTCATGGAAGTTCCTGTGAGAATAAAAGCAATAGTATAGTCAATTCATCAAGCGATAGATAGAACCAAATTCATCAAAAATCCAGGGGAAAAAAAGAAAGAAAAGGCAGAAGTTTGCCTTGCAATATGTCTTGGGTCTAGCTTTGCTCTATAGTTCTCTTTATTCTTCTCCTTTTCGATAATTCTGTTCTTCTTTCTCATCATCTCTTCAAAATCTTAATTGAGGGGTTTTAGAAATCAATTAGGTTTAGAAGCTCTAGTTTTAGGGTTGAGAATTAATTAATGATATATATAATAATCTGGCTTTCACATAAATAATAGTATTTTGGAAGATTAATTGTAATGCAAGTATAATAATAGAAAATTTTGGTGTTGGACTTGGAGTGGTACAAGTCCTTTAAAAATCTTTAATATACTTCGTAACTAAAGGTTTTTATTAATATACTTCGTAACAAATTCCTATCATGAAAATAATAATGCATAAAACAAAAGGATTAATTCAATGGCGGGTCCTTATTATATACAAATTGGTTTCCATTCCACAGGAAGGAAGTAGTACGGAAATTTAATGTACCAAAAAAATAGTACGGAAATTTTGGTCACATTGAATGCAACCGATCGATGCCGACATCATATTATCAATCGGACAATCCCCAACCGGCAACCGTTGATCTAATTATAACTATGCCCCATTTTTCTTCTTCCATTTTTCAGCTTAATCAACAACCAAATTTAAGTATGTAAATATAGGGATGTCAACAGGTAGAGTACCCGCGAATTTTTAAGTATCCGTATCCTAAGCCTATTATTTTCTAGGGTATCCGAACCCTATAACTACCCGATTATTTTTCAAAATAACTACTTGTATCCTACCCGTATAACATATCAACTACCCGTTAACTACCCGAACCCGATAAACCCGAATATTTTTTTATTATAATTAAATAATAATAAATAAATTAAAATTAAATGAGTAACTTTAAAATTAACTTGTATTATTGTAAAACAAAGTTAAAAAATATATTTTAAACCATAAACAAATTTTAATTAAGTTGATTATGAGTAGTTTTTAAGTAAAAATATAATATATTATAAATAAAAATTTAATATTAAAACAATTAATTAGTAACTGGGTTCGGGTAGTGGATACCCTAAGGTCATTATCCAAACCCTACTCGAATCCGTCATGGGTACTAAAACTACTACCCATACCTTACTCTAACCCGATTATACAATATCCTAACCCTACTTAATCGGGTCGGATAGTGCCGGATACCCTATAATCTACTATTACCCATTTACATCCCTATGTAAATAATTAAATATCTTTCTTCCTGTGTGTAGACAAGGTTAGGCTTGAATTCTGTTCGTGAAAATATAAAATACAAAATCCATTAAATTGTATATACCGTGTTTCAAGGGCCCCCACACTTTGAAAAGATTGAATGGAATGGTACTTAATTGGCAACAAGTTCCAAATCATATGGAAATGTCCCTCAGAAAGTTCACCTATAGTTTCCTTTAAATGAGTTTGGGTTTTTGTGTTCAACTTTAGGTGATGTTGAGTCCCCATAACCATACCTGCATCTTGGAAAACAAAGAATTGCAGAATATATTGAGCAGTGACTAAAATTCAAAAAGATGAATAATTGAATAGATTTATGGTAAGAAAGCATAAATGGGTTACAGAAGTAGAGAAATCAAGTGGCTCTACAAGCTTAAAGATATTATTCCTTTTTGACCAAGAATAATATTGACATATGTGAAAAATCTATTACTACAATTTAAAGTTCATGTGGGTATGATCTGGATAAGTTTTATGTTTCAGCTCTTTAAATCTGTATGGAACATTCTTAAGTTGCCTCAAACAAGTCCCATTCGGTGACTTCGTTATAATTTGCGGTCTGATCTTTCCAAACAAAGGAATTAACCTCTTTGCAAATATGATTTCCTCTTTCTCATTTGGAAATCCTTCTAATTTCACTAATTTCACCAGCTTCAATCGACCGAGTTTTTCACTCCATGGCCAATTCATTGGGACTAACTTACAAGTGTTTGTCATTTTATAGCAAGTAGGATCAATCTGCAAGTTTCAGCCAGCAGGAACTTATTAGCAGGTTAAGATGAAGAATGAATATGTTCATCAAATTTAAGAATTGTTGAGATATGATCAAAAAGAGACTTACAGTTACATAAAGTCTTTCCAAATCATAACATTCCCTGAGAAAGCAAACTAAGGCATCCACATTCTCTGCTTCCATTGAACAATCAATCCACCAAAGCTCTTTCAGTGAGCCAAAATGACCTCTCGTGAAACTTACAGTTAAACTGCTTAACCTCCTGTAAATTGACTGCGAATTGAAGAAGAAAGGAGACCAGACTTTTAGAGGTATAGATATACAAATGATCAATGGTTTAGCTAACAACATTTAATTCATATACTTCATACCTGAAAAAGCCATCGACAAATTGTCAGAGAGCTACACCCTCTTATAGTATAAAGAAAGCTATTTAAGCGAACTCTATCAGCTTTATCGTAGTTGTAGCCAAGGCAATCTCTGAAATCAAGCATGAGATCTTCTGGTACGACGTCCCCATAATAAAGCAAAGATCTGCCTCGATATCGGAGAGACTTAAAATAAAAAGTCTGAAATAAACTTATGACCTCCAATCTCGGGCAATCCAAGACAATTAATGTTGAAAGTCCAAAAGCCTTGTTTATGTTTAAAGACTGTAACCCATTGCATTTTTCAATAATCAAGCTTTGGAGAAATGGGAGCTTCTTCTCCGACAGCAAAGACAAAACTGCCTTACAAGCAAGGGGGCTCAGTGATTTTAGATGCAGAGATTTCACTTCTATAAGTTCAGCAGATGGTTGTTTTTCGATGCGATATGGGTGTAGAAGATTCAGTGGAAGTAACAAATCAAAGGGCCTGGAAAGTTCCTCTTCCTCAGCAGATGAGAAATCAAAGACAAGTTTATTATTTGGTGTAATGGCAACTAAAAGGAATCTACCTTCGCCAAAGTTAAATTTGAATCCCGGTCGATTGAATTCAGACACTTGCTCAAGAAAGTTTATTAGGGTAATATCAATATCTTCTAAGCTAGTATCTTCTACCATTGCCAACAGTGCCTTTTGCCACAAGTCTTTCCATTGAGTAGAAAGACGAGCAGTTTGGACAGCGAATTCAAAAGGGAGCTTGGAAATTATGTGATAAAGAACGTCATTAGGCAATTGACTAATATAATCCTTTGGATTCAACACCAAGTCATCACTGTAATTCCTCAAAAAGAGTTGAAAGAAAATTAGCTGATTGAATATATATATACTAATTAAGAAACTGACTCGATTTGTGGATTAATCCCAAGTCCAATTTATGGCTACTAGATTTATAGTGATAAATTCTACCTTAATTTATCTCAAGAAATTAGATATAAGCAAATTAGTTCTTACTTGTTTGTAGTGTTTCTTGATGCTTGGTTTGATAAAAGTAGTAACAAGGGAAAGAATTGGCAAAAGATGTTATCGTGTGATTTACAGATAGGACCAATCTCATCGAAGTTCCTGTGGAAAAAAGTGTATAGTCATCATGTGATTAAATTACAGATGAACCAAATTCATAAAAATTATATATAGGGAAAGAGAGAGAGAAAGGAAAAGGCAGAAGTTTTTATTACCTTGCAATATTTCTTGGGTTTGGGTTTGTTCCATCTTTCTCTTTATTCTTCGTTTTGATAATCTTGCTCTTCTTTCCCATTATCTCTTCAAAATCTTGATTGCAGGAGTTCTAGCTATCAATTAGATTTATAAGCTCTTATTCTAGGTTGATAATCTTTCTCTTTATTCGGTATATAAGTCTTTTTAAATACTAGCTAGAGTCAGACTTAAATATTCTCCTATGTTAAATAATTTCATGGCAGTAGGGTTCCTAGTTGGTTTCCACACGCTTGGAAGGAAGTGGTACGGAAATTTTGGTCTTATTGAATGCAACCGACATCATATATTATCAATCCCCAACCGTTGATTTGCTCTAAACGGCTAAACCAGAATTAGAACCTAATTAAAAAGTATCACAAAAAAGACACTTTGCCCCCTAATCTTTTTTTTATCCAACTTTGCCCCTTAAAATATGAAATAAGGACATTTTGTCACCTGCCGTAACAGAATTCATCTATGTGCATGCACATGACTAACGGTTTGTTAACTCAAGGTTTTTTATTGACGTGGAATTTCCATGTCAGCCAAAATATGGACCCTACCTGGATTTTTATCAATTTCTGAATGGTAAAAAAGGTTAACGTGGAGCCTAGTTTTAATTGTCGTGGAAATTCCACGTCAGCAGACAATCTCGAGTTAACAAACCCGTTAGTCACATGCACTCACGTGACTAAATTCTGTTACAGCACGAGTAAAATGTCCTTATTTCATACTTCAAGGGGTAAAGTTGGACAAAAAAAGATTACGGGGTAAAATGTCTTTTTTTTAATACTTCAGAGTGGATTTTGGACATTAAGCCGATGAGATTATGGAGGATTTATGATGTAGTTTTGATATGTGGGAATCGTTTATAGACGTGAGTTGAAACTCTTGCTTATTGTTAGCAATTGAAAACATACCAATCGAACCTTCTACGTTTCAATTAGATCTAAAGGAGAGAGTCAGTAAACAAACAAAATTGGAAGAGAAATAATGTACTAGTTGTCAAGGAATGGGAGTAATCGAAAATAATGGGGATTTCGAATTGCAAGTTATTTACCTCCTTCAATTCGTTTATCAACTAGACTCTCTAATTGAAATTCATGGTTTTTCTTTCTCCAATACTCTCTCTTCTGGTTCACTTTTTTACTCTCTAATTCTTAATTATTATGGAAGGTTAAAATGGTTATTACAATTTCCTTGTTTATAATTTTTACTTACTCCATTTTCTTTCTGATAATTAAAACTTTCTATGGTAGTAAACGTTAAATATTCATGTTGTATTGCCCTTTTTTAAAATTTTCCCCATTAATTAATGATGATATATAGCCGGGCTTTCACATAAATAAATATTTTTTGAAGATCAATTGTAATTGTAATGCGAGGTAATAATGCTTATTAGCCTTCTTCCCCTTAACTATTGCGTCAAGACATTTTGCCCCCTAAACTTCAAATCAGGACATTTTGTCTCTTGATTGTACTCCCTTGTCAACCTGAAGATTTGCACAAATCAGGATAATTTGTCCCTTAGATTGTACTCCCTAAACTTCAGCAATAGTTATGGCAATTGTCTTTGTTTTTGCATGAATGAACTTCCAACATACCCAATTTCCAGCATCAGAAACAGTACAAAATGTATGTTAATGCCTTTAGCTAATAACAGTTATGCCTTCAACATACCCAAATTTTGCAGTAATTGCAATTAGAAGTGGAACAGAAGAGGTTTATCCTGGAGTTGAGCAATCTGAGAAACCCAGATTTCTTAAGGCTGCTAGAGGAGGCTAAAGAAGAATATGGATTCCATCAAAAGGGAGTGATTGTACTCCCTTGTCAACCTGCAGAAAAATTTGCACAAGATTTTACAGGACAGCACAAAATAGATATGATTGCTGATGTTTGTAATTTAGTTGAATTTCATTTGGAGCCACATTCTGGAATAGATTTTAGCTAGGTTGATGATTCTGCTTCTCTGTAGCTGATTACCTTTCTATTATCATTTAACTGCATACTGAATTTTCCAATGTTTGCCTTAGAATTAAACCAGGTTTAAATGTTTAACAATACTCTATTTTCAAACAAGTGATAAAACATTAGAAAGCTTTACTTTTGAGGTTAAATATGATAATAATTGCTCATTTCAAATGACTGAGGGTAGGGGAGAGAGGCAATTTATCTTACTGCAACAAACCAATATCTTTTAAGGGCTTAACGTTTGCCAAAATGCTCAAATAAGGGCCTAATGTTTGTCAAAATGCTCAAATAAGGGCCTAATCTTTTAATTTGGCCAAATAAGGGCCTAACATTATCAAAAATGCTCAAATAAGGGCCCAATCTTTTAATTTGGCCAAATAAGGGCCTAACATTTGCCAAAATGCTCAAATAAGGGCCTGGCGTCGAACTGCCTTTACCGGTAATTAGCTGTTTACATGGTTCCAAAACCATGAACATTTTGCACACAGTTGAATGATCTAATCATGTTTAAAGAATATTATTACCTCACTATCTCTATTATTCAAAAATCATTTGAATGTGTTCATCTAGAGTATTCCTTTTGTATTTCTGATATAGACCGTCTTGAAAACGTCTGATGTAGCTGACAAGACGAGTCATGGCAAAAAATTGGAATGTCATGTTAGATAAATCCATAAATTCTAAGCTCTTGTCAATTCAGAAACCATTACCAGATGCATCAGGACAACAAAACCAGACCAAATTTTTATATGGTCCCATGTATTCGACATAATTCAATTATTTGTTTCCTAACCATCAGACAGCAGTGGTAAGAAACTGTACATATATATAGTTTCACAACACATATTTTTATGTATTCTTATAATGTAATGCAATTATTGGATATTCACATGAATCTCCTAGACTGGGGTTAGTTTGAAATCCCAAAATGCAAATTGTAGCAAACCGTATGCAGCCAAAACCACTCGGTTACAACTTACAACTCACATGTTATTGATCAAGTCAATCAACAGTACCTGCTAACACGACACGGTTTAGAACAGGACATGTATGGGGACCTGTAGGCTTAGGGCTTTTTTCTTTTTTCTTTTTTTTTATAGTAATATCCACCAAGTTCCATAATAAAGGTTTTGATGAGCATGAAATGGAATTTACTTCTCAAACACATAAGCAATTGCACATATATATGCATCTTTTTACTAGTAAGGTGTGGAGTTTTTCTTTTTTCTTTTCTGATAAGCAATAATTCTTCATTGGTCCAAAGAAGAAGATACTGCTAAAGATGTTCAAACTGTCACCACATCACAGTTAATATTTAAGAGTTAAGACTCATTACAAGAATCAATTAGCAAGGATATCTTGTCTCTTGTAAGATAATCCAGCTTTAAAAGAGGCCAATGTTGACTTGATCATGTGCAATGTGACTATAGCCCTCACATCCTCCAATGAAGAATCTCAGATATGAATTTCACTTGTACAACAGGAACAGTTTGCTTGCCATAGAACCTGTTTTCTTCTCTCCATGTAAGGTAGATCACAGCATTGGAACATAATTGCAGAAGAAAGCAATAACACCCGAGTCTCATTTCAAACCAATTAAGCTGAAGCTCCATACATATCATCCCCTATTTACAATAGAACAGCAAGATTATGTGTGGAGAAGTTTCTCTTCCAAGGCAAGTATATCTTGATTAATCCAAGGGAATCCATGCATCAAAGATTAATCTCTATTGTTATGGTACAATGGTGTTGCTGGCTGCAGGTCTTAGACTTTTCTTACAAAGTACCACATGAGTCAGCTAATTAAATAGTTACTTTGCAGTCACAGATATTGTCTCAATACAGGCCCTGTTGTGGTGATCACAACTCATACTTGGCTGGAAAAATGTAGTGAAATTTTAGAAAAAAAAATGAAAAACATTAGTTTTTTTTTTTTTTGTGTATTATAAAAATGAAAAGGGAATTTTGGAAATTGAGAATTTGAGGAAGGGGCATGAAAATGATGGAGCAACAACAATGGTAAGAGGAAGGGGATCCTATCATCTTTCTAAGTGCTTAAAATCTATGCCACAAAGTGAGTGCAGAGACTTAGTGGAGATATGCATCAAAGGGCCTACTATGCGATAAGCACATAAAGAATCACTAACTGATTGGTCTTGTTCTATCAGAATATATGTAACTTGTAGAATTTTCCAAACTGATTGTAACCACGAATGCAGCATGATCAATGGTTACGTGCTCTCAGCATGATCAATTTAATGATTAATAGTCTGTAATTTTCCCTGAGCGTAATTGCAGCCCATTGTTTAAAGGGTGTTTTGTATCTAGAGAACACTAACTTAGCCCCACTTTATCAGCAAAATCTAATGGAAAGATAAGGGCGAATCGAAATCTAAGCAGATGAAACATAGAAATTCATGTTGAGAACAGTAAGTCACCGTGTCAATTAGCCCATTTCGGTTGTTACAGGTGGCTCCACAGCTTTACATAGAAATCTCCATCTTCCATTAACAAACTAGTATAAATAGCCTTGCAAGTGTGGCAGAAAGGAGCATAGATTTCAAAGAAACTCATAAAGTCACTGAGAGTCTTCAAAGAGTTTAATGATGTTTAGGCCATTCTTTCAAAAGCTAAGGCATGGATTATGGGTTCCAGCATCAGGAGGACTGCCAGCTCTCCACCATGCCAAGTTTGATGAAGACAGATCGAAGACGGTGCCAGGTGATTTTAAGGAAGGATTTTTCACTGTCTTTGCAGTGAAAGGAAAGGAAACAGGAAGGTTTGTTATTGAATTAGACCACTTAACAAACCCTGAGTTTCTTAGCCTACTGGATCAGGCTCGGGAAGAGTATGGATTCCACCAGAAGGGAGCTCTCTCTGTCCCTTGTCGGCCTCAGGAATTGCAGCAGATTCTAGACCACACCAAACAAAACAGTGCTTGAACTGAAAGTCCGGTTATGTCTCATGTGTAATGCTACCATACCAGAAAACTACTAGGATAAATAACAGACTTCTTGTCATCTTTCTGAAAAAACCTGTATGTGAGTTCTTGTCCAAATCAGTATGTCTTGTTTGGATCTGTGATTTTCAGTTATGATGTCTTCATGTTAATAATGCATGTTATTATGTCATATTAAACTCCTATTCTTTAGTGCTCTCTCAGTAAATAAGCTAACTAAAATGCCTCAAGAGGAACAATTTATAAGAGTTTTTGTCACAGGCTTAATCATTTTCAACTGTTTTAACAGGAAGATAAAGGATTACCCCATGAGCAAAAGAGAAGCTTCAATGATAATTGTGCTTTTCCTGAGATCAGCTAATCGAAAGGCATATGAGGAACAACTATATAGAGTTTTAATTTGTCACACTCAACTGTTTTAACAATTACAAGGCCAAAGATGATATAGAAATAGAATTAACCTGATGAACACAAGAAAATCAGCAAATTGTAAGAAGAAATTCCACCATACACTAGGTGAGTTTGCAAAAAACCTAGGAATATCATGACCATGCATGGATACTTAGATCTTGTCATTTCAAAAACCAGATACAAATTGGAGGATCATATTTTCAAGGTCCCATGTACTGGCCAAAGTTCATCAATTTGCATCCTGACCATCAGACGACTGTAGCAAATTGTACAAAGTTGTACAACATAGTGTGAAGTTCTCTTCTGTGCGTTGCACATGCAATTATTAGACACCCTCAGCAAGTCTAAATTATGCCATTGGAAAATAAAACCGGGGCACTAAGGCAGAAAAAAACCACTTGTTTTTACTTGTACAATTTGGGCCTAAACGTTTCCAAGACCATCCAATTTGAGGCTAGTTTAGACATAAATTTGGAATTGAAGTCTAGGCGTTGTTACACGGATAAAAATCCTCTCCCCCTATTTTTTATGCCCCACGGTGCCCCATCCACTAAATAATGACACATGTCCTTTTTCAGTTTTTAATGTTATTCTTTATTTGTCTGGTTAAATTAATTTTATATTTTCATTATAAAACCCTATGGGGAATGTATTAAAATTTAGGACTAATCCTTATATATAAGTATTTGTTGTTAATTTGGGACTAAACCTGGTTTTAATTGGGATTTTTACTATTTGTTAAAAATCGAAAACAAACAAGGTATAATACTAGGGACACGTGGCATAATTTGGTGGTTGAGACACAATGGGGCACCAAAAATGGGGGGAGAGGATTTTAATTCTGTTAGCACGCGTTAGTGAAAGAAAATACGCGTCCACGTTTAGGTGCACCTAGAATTTTTAGCCACCAATTTGAGACTAAACCTTCCAAAAGTTACTCAATTTGAACCTAAACTTTCCAAAATTAGACCAATTTGAGCCTAAAATCATAAATGGTAATGGTGCGTGCGTTTCACAGCCAGATTACCATCTAACTTAGGCCCAAATCGGTTAATTTTGATAACATTTATGCTCAATTTGGTGTACTTTAAAGCTTTAAGCTCAAATTTAGTAAGTTCGGAAAGGTTTAGACCCAAATTGGACATTTGGCCATCCTAATTGCTATCCTAAAAGCCATAAACTGAACTTATCGAGAGAGTCAAGACGGATTACGAGTGATGAAAATGGAAAATGTGTTCATGCTACTAAACAAAGCCTTAGTCATTTGAAGCTGGTGAAATTGGAAGGATGTTAATTCCTTTGTTTGAAGAGACATACGTACTGGCGACTTGTTAGAGGCAACTTGTAAATTAAAGTAGCTTGACCAGAGAAGAATGGGAAAATCTCCATACAAATTTAAATTGTTGAAAAATAATGCTTCTAAGATGATAGCCACAAGAACTTTTTATTGAAACAGTTTTTTCACATATGTCAACAATATTATGTGATAGCATTGCTGCCACTACCCATTAATTATGGTTTCTTACAAGAAATTTTCATTGATTAAATAACTTTTCAAACTTTTATGTTTTTGAATTTCAATTGATTAAAACAATGCCAAACAATGCTCTAATCCGAATGAATTAACATGATATATGTGATCCGCTGCAAAGTTGAGCAGGTGTGAGGGATGAATCATAATCATCTCCGAAAACAATAGTCTTGATTTTGTGATAAGACACTTTATATCCAGCCAACTTGCGACGCTTAGCATTAGATGCATGATGATGAGGAGGAGCAGAATGTTGAACCAAATCCAAAGTGCCAAATCGGACGTAATATCGTGAGCGACACAGATCAGTAGAAGGGAGCTCTTCCTGTCCCTTGTCGGCCTCAGGAATTGCAGCAGATTCTAGACCACACCAAACAAAACAGTGCTTGAACTGAAAGTCCGGTTATGTCTTATGTGTAATGCTACCATACCAGAAAACTACTAGGATAAATAACAGGCTTCTTGTCATGTTTCTGAAAAACCTGTGTCACTTCTTGTCCAAATCAGTATGTCTTGTTTGGATCTATGATTTTTCAGTTGTGATGTCTTAATATTGATAATGCAGTATGTTATATCATATATTAAACCCCTATTCTTTGGCCTTATTTTCAACAAAACATTTAGTGCTCTTTCAGAAAGTAAGCTAACAAAAATGCCTCATAGGAACAAATATTAGAGTTTTCATAACAGGCTTAACCATTTTCAACTATTTTAACAATCCCAAAGCCAGGATAATTAAGGACTGCCCCCTGAGCACAATAGAAAGCTACTCGAACGAAAAACAAAGTTCTTGTATTGTTTTCTAAGTTCTTGTCCAAGGTCTGTACATCTTGCTGCTGCTGGGATCAGAGATTTGTAAAATTTAGCAATGCTGTCCTCTTGATGCTTTTGCAAAGTTAGTTACAGTTAAGAATGCATATTATATTAAAATTGGACGATAATATTTCAGGGTCCGTGTACCGGGAAAAGTTCATCAATTTGCATCCTAATTATCAGACATCCGTAACAAATTGTACAAATAAGTTGTGCAACACAGTGTAAATTTCTCTTCTGTGCGTTGCACATGCAATTATTGGATACCCTCAAGTTCTCAACTATACCATTAGAAAATAAAACAGGGGTACGTACCAAATGTCTATATATACAATCTGAGTTTACCGCATCCTGGTAACAGAAGCAGTAAAGAATTCTGAAGGAATAATAGTAATAGCTCTAAATCACTATAAATTTTCACTTGCTCAGATTCACAGAATGTGAATCATGTAGCAGCCAACTTGAACTCCCTCCGCCCTCTTCAAGTCCTTGATGTATCAATATCATGTATCTGCCTCTGCATTAAAGAGCTTAAAATGAGTCTTAAACTTAGATTTCAAAATAATGGTTTAATAATTGATCTTGTTTTGTTGGCATCACCTGAATGGAAGAAAAAGTTGATGCATATGGAAATGAAATCTTCTGCCCAACATCTTTTACTACTTCATCTTTGGAATTAGTATTCCAAAGAAATTCATTTCTGGGTTTGAAAATGATATGAAAGGGCAGTGATAGCTCATATGCATGACTTTCTTCCCTGGTTCTTCCTTAGTGATGAGTTTGTCAGACTCATTCAATAAAAAAATCAATCTCCTCAAAAGGACTAAAGGTACGATAGAGCCATCAATGGGTTTTGGTCTTTGCCATATGTTGCTTTCCAGGGTCCAGTCCACCAGCTCAAGGCTACGGCAAATTTGAATGCATTAAATACCATTAGGCCAACATTATTTGAATCACCGGCGGTCAAAACTATTGTAGGCCTAGTCAGCCATATAGTTGCCAGAAAATTAACAGAAACAGTCTTTATAACCATCAACAGACAGTGAAGTAAATTTTCTCAGTGTTTTGGTTACTTCAACCGACAAAGGACTTCAGAAAGGCTGTAATAATTAGGACAACTCATTGAGAAGGCTAGTTAAGACAATTATTGTGGTAAAAATCAAACAATTGCATACTTATATAAGAAGAGTTTCAACGAGTATGTTAATGTGTACCGCGTTGCGGAAGGAGCCCACCATTTACTAGGAAGCATGGAAAGAGTAATAACAAAGATTGCATTTAATGATGCTTGACAGCAATGTTAAGGGATTGGTCCCATAACGTCTGTGGGAAATTTCATATATGCTTCCCAATTTCTGTAACATCTGCACTATAAATTTCTCTCGATCAGAATCTAAACATCAACTCAGAAAAGGCGAAAACACACACACAAGAATTTCCAAGTCTCGAAGAGCTTTTGTTTCTTGAATCTTGATCACAGTTTGAGAAGTGTGTTAAAATGAAGAACTGGGAACAACGGCATACAGGGCTTGTCGTGCTTAGGAATAGGCTTACAGTGAGAAAGCTAAGAAGAGTTTTCTCAGAGTTTCCATTAACAGGGCGTGATCAGGATTTTGTTGAGTTTGATGATGAACATGTTAAAGAAACAAAGAAGATACCGGAGGATGTGAAAAAAGGGCATTTCGCGGTAATTGCTGTCAAAGGAGGAAACCCCAAGAGATTTATCTTGGAGCTGAGGTATCTGAGGAATCCTGCATTTTTGAAGTTATTAGAGCAAGCTAAAGAAGAATATGGATTCCAACAAATGGGAGCTCTTACAGTTCCCTGTCACCCTCAAGAGTTGCACAAGATCTTAGAAGATGGGATAAAGGGCATTAATTGCTAGTATCTAAGTGTAACTTAGGATTCCAATTTTAGTATATTCCAGGTATAAACTTCTATGTTGATTATACTGTTTTCTGACAGGCTCATTAGTCTGATATAATGCCTCTTTTCCTCCTATATTTGTTTTCTTGCTGATCACTAATCAAATATTCAAAAGAAAGAAGAATTTTTTATTGATTCATTCATCATACACCAGCGCGATGAAACTCAATTTTTGCTTTGCCCTGCATGCTGGGAAAAAGAAAAAAGAAAACCACACACACACCACAGTACCACACTCTTCCAACCTTGGCAGAAAGATAAGCCATTTTTAAAAGTTCAAGCATATTCATTAACCTCCATTAATTTGGGATTAGGTGCTCGGTTGGGGTAAACTTACGAGCAAACCTCTCACAGTCTGCTCTAAGCCTCTAACATGAAAAAATCCCTTCTGATCTTTTCTTGATCTGGGAAAATGTGCGAAATGTACAGAAATGTGTTAGAAAGTCTACCTCATTGCAGACAAGGATTTGAGGAAAATTTGCTAGATCAGAAATTCTTCCTGTTTTCATGAAATACTGGTTCACAGTGCGCATATGAATACCATAGATTATCATTAAAAAGTATCTTGCTCTAATCCTGTTCACTGAAAGTGTCTGATCTAACAAATCCTTCAATCCTTTGATAATATACAACATAAACATCAAAGAAGTCTAAGAATATCACATTAGGAAAAAAATACCATATCTTACAACTTCTACTTCAGACAACCTTAAAACTGTCGAAGTAGCATATGGTTTTCAGGAAACAAGATTATCTCATTACTGGCTTAACTTTTTTTCACACGACCAACAACTATTTTGATGATTTCATATTGCCAATACTTAATTTCCTATTTTTCTTCAGTCTGAAGTTCAGATATCCAAGAATCAAAATGCATGCCATCATCAACCTTGGGAATATATTTGGCTTTTCTCCCTGATCCTGCTTCTTATAGGAGGAATGATAGACATAAGGGGCTTAGAAGGCATTAACAACGATAAAACTTATTTGAGCATAAGACCCTTGCAACATTATTAAGCTAGCTACCAAGACAAACATCTTTATCAAAATGAAGATATTTAAAGACTTTATCATATCTAAGTTAAATTTAAGTTTAGCTACTACTATTAGAGGGTAAAACAGGGGAGTGACTGGGTGACATCTAAAAGACGCTGAGCTAAACGCAAATAACCATTAACCAGCTCAATATTAAGCCCCAAAAAGCTTGTAATGGTTCACATTCTGAGGTTTCTTTGAATTATCTTCATATCTACACAGGGTACTATAATAGCTAACATCTAAATTTCAAAATAGGCTTGTAATGGCTTTTGCTGATAACTACAATGCTCAAAGCAAGACTAAACAGAAAAATAAGATACCTTTTCCTCATGAGAAAACTTTTAACATGAATTACAAACCTCCAAACCACCTGCCAAGAAAGTGGCTTTGAGAAAACAATTAAACAAATAAAACGAAACGGCAGCGTTTTGAATAGAATCAATCAAGTTTTTTACATTATTATTTTATACATATAAAACGGCAGCATTTTAAATAGAATCAAGTTTAAAAGCTGCTTCTAGTTTTAGGAACTGGTTTTAATTTGGCCGTAAAAGGTAATGCTATTTACATAATTACTCTCTAAACTTATCAGAATTTGCATCAAGAAACTGTCTATTAGACATTACCAAGTGAGTAGTGAATACTTGATGAAAAAATTCAGAAGATGGGAGAAAAGTGATCCCATAACAAACATCATAGCAAGAAGTTGAAAGAGAATTTCAAGCCTAAAATATGTAGTTGCTAGGTTAACCAACATACTTTGTACCGAGTGAAAGGGGTTCGATTAGGGGAGTTTGGTTAGGATCACTCCCTACATCACTGGTGTAATCTAAGATCACCAGTAATGATGGGATCACCCCTAGATGGGTGATTAGGGGTAATCGGATCACCACTCTTCTAAAAGAAAAGTATAACCAAACGGGGTGATCAGATCACTCCACCCAAAAATCAATATATAAAGCAAACATTCTTGGACGGCGTCCTCACTTTGACGCCTGATAATAATAATATCCTATCCCGGGAGATTAATCTCTCACCATATATAAGGTAAGAGTATACCCAGCATTAGCAAAAAAAAAAAAATAGTATATACTAGTAGTTGTTTTGACAATCAAGAGCCCAACCGTGAAAGAAACACATCCTTGTTGCCAGATGCATGTACTATCGTGGAATTTATCCGTGCATGCACATTTGAGGTATATCTTGTCAGAGCTTCTTATAATCTAAACATTATGAATGGGTACAAAAGTTTTCCTCCACAATCCAAAATCAGACAGCTCCCATCTTTAGTCCTTTTCCCCTTAACCGCCCCAATTTCTGTTGTCTGGATGCAGCAAGAATACTTAACAAACAGACGTGGCAGTATTTCCACAACAACAAATTTGGTAGACTCTTTTCAAACAAAGCTTAGCTTGCAAAGTGCAAAACATATCAACTGATGCAAATCCAATAATAGGTTCTTGATTCACCACTGGCGCCGGAAAGTATGTTTTAGTTGACCGGTCACTCCATGCCAAAGCTTGGGCAAGGACTTGCAAATAATAACATTCTAAAGGCAAATGTAATGCAAGATTTATGTTCTACTAATCTAAATGGCTTACTTCTCACATGAGAGCTAAGCATTTACATAAGAACACATGAAACCATAAGATTAATGAAGCATGTTGATGTAAATAATTGTCATTGTCATCATCATCACACAAATAAATACTAGAAGGAAAAAATTGTGCCAACAAATACTTTCTCACAACCTCTATTAAGAAATCTTTTTCTTAACCTCACATTCAGCTAAGTAGGGAAAGACCACATGTATATCAATTAAGTAATAATTGCTGGGGGCGGTTTCTTTTCCTATATATATCCAGCAGAGGTTCTCATTATAGACAACAGATTCATTCCATATAAAAGACATCTTTAATGAAGAGGGAGACAAGTTCAGTGAACATGGATAAGACTAAAAAAGATCAGAGAAGGTGTAGCTTCAATTTCACAGCTAAGATCACAACGAAGCGGCTGAAGAGCAGTTTCCTCTCCATTTTTGGGTGGCAAACCCGAGACAACAGAAGCAATAGAAGAGCAGAAAGTTCAAGACACTTGAAAAAAGGCTACTTCTGAGTCATTGTACTCAAAAATGGTGAGCCCAAGAAATTCTTTGTTGCACTTAGATATCTAAGATATCCACCATTTATTAAGTTACTAGATGCAGCAGAACAAGAATATGATTTCACTCAAAAGGGTGCTCTAGTCATCCCCTGTGAAGCAAGTGAACTTGAAAGAATATTATCAGAGAAGCATATAAGTCAAGAATTCACACTGGTATTCTAAATATATCATTTTACAAGTTTAGCAAGTACTTGTCAGAGGTGTTACGTTACTATGGCTCTGTACTTCGTTCATTCATTCAATAAATAAATAAACGAATAACCAAAGTACAGTTATTGTACAGTGTAATCTTGTGAATCTAAACAAACAAGCAATCATTCCTTCTTAACAATATAGGTGATAGCAGATAAGTACCTGGATGCAAAGGCATGTGTGTACAAACAGGTGTCAATTGGATCTGTCTGTCATTGCATCTATAGCTTCAAGTCAATCTTCATAAACTTGATTTGTCATTTTTCCGCTATAAAGCAGATTTCATAGAATTGGTTTCCTACAACCTATAAGGAGTGATCAGCTGAAGTTTATTTTTATCACATTGAGTGAATAACTTATTTGCCATCAAAAGAGTTTAAGACCATAAATTAGTTAAGTTGCAATCATGACAGTGTAAATAGATACAATTTACTACATGTCAGCGAAAGAATACAGTTCATGATGAGAGAAAATTTCAGTGCATAATCCAATATAAAAGTCAGTGTATCAGTGCCCAGTACAACACAAACGGCAGAGAAGTGAAGAACCTCATTTGTCATTTCCAAAGAATAACCTAACTCAAGCTACAGTGATGTCAAAACAATTGCCTTGATACCTCTAGAGCAGGACTCAGACAAAATGATTTTATGATATCCATGCGAGGGCAATAGCATGACCTTGGAATAAAGCATCCGCAGCCAACTAAAACTATTGATTACTAAAAAAATCATGGAATTTCAAGAAGACAACCTAAAATACACTTTAAGACTGGTTCAGTTCCATTGGAAAATCCGTAGTTTGTCTGAGAATAAACTCAGCTCTCCTCTTCTTATCATCCCTCTCCTCATCACGTAAACAGAACTTTGTGCTCCTCTCACCCTTCTTCTGCAAGCTTAAATCTAATGAATCGCCCAAAATTTTCTTGCCAGTTCTGAACTTGAAATGAACAGCAGGCCTCTTTTCAGGAAGGAACGAGTTTTCACCATCCAAGTCATTAGATGGCCCACCTTTCATTGCTTCGATGGCAGGAGCAAAAGTCTCTAGCACAGAAACATGATTCCCCTTGCTCACTTCATCAGAAAGCTTAGTTGGCAAAACAACCTGTGAAACATCTTTCTCCCCAGGTTGCAATGGAGCATCGAAAAAAGGGTTCTTTCCAGATTCTTGTAGTTTCTCCCTTTTAGAATCAATGTCCATGGCAGCAGAAGTTCCAGTAGAACCATTTGAGACCAGTCTCTGTTGCAAACTCAGCAAAGCCCTCTCAGCCTTTCTCCGCTGCCTTGCTTGCTCAATCTTATCAGCATGAGGATCAGACACCCTCTCATTCCACATTGGTGTATGAATATAAGTGTGAGGATCAGGGAAAGCCGGCAACCAAGTTGGAATATGCTTTGCAGGAGGGGTTTCATTCATATGCTCAAAACTTGGGATTGGCTTCCTATTCCTAACAATGGGAAACTGAGGCACTGGTTGATCATATGGTACTTCCTCATGTGAATCTACAAACTGAATTATTTCTTTCAGTATACCAGAGCCTATAAGACAAGTCCCCGTCTCTGAAGCACCCGGAAACCCAAATGAAACCCCCATTTCTTCTAAAGCCTGAGTTATATCAAACAGATTGCATTCTGTCCTACCAGCTAAATTAGAATGAAAACTTGCATTTTTTGCTAAGTCACAGAGGTAACGAACGGCAATATCGGCCAGAGCCTCCAAAGCAGACTCTTTGCATCCATGATAACCGACACTTTCGCATACCTGTGCCACAGCAATCTTTGAAACCTCTCTCCCAAAGTCATCAGCTTTTGATCTTTCCAATGGCAAGCTACGTTGGTCTTCACTTACTCTTGTATCTCCTGTATTCTCCACACCTCCATGGCTCATGTTCAAAACCACATATCAAAATTTACAGCTTTTCCCCAAAATTCTCATATTATCTGATTCTTCACCCCATCAATCTCCTACTAATTACCTATAAGACAAAAAGTAGCCGTTACCCTCTATTCTTGCAAATTGGAAAGTTTCATATTCTAAGAAGGAAAACCCAAGAACTGCACAAACCCAATTCTTTTTCTTTCTATATTATCCCAAGGGGCAAATAAAAACAAAGAATTAAAGCTGATTCGAAGAAACCCTAGAAAAAGTCTCATCTTCTACTTCTACAAAAGAAAAAAAAAAAAAAAACGGAGAATCAAAGAGCGGATAGAACAGAATTCGAAGCCTTACCAGCCATCCAAGAAGTTAAAACCGACTGGAAAAAGAACAACTTCAGCTGAAACCCAAGAAACAGAGTCGAATTTGAAAGCTACCCAGCGCAAAACACCACAAAAACAAAACCCTAAGAAAGACGTTAACTTCTCTAAAGGTTTAAAGAGTTTCCAAAAAAGGGTCAAGGGAAATGGAGGGAAAATGGGTGAAATTTGAGAAGAAGAAAAAACAAAAACCCTTGTAAGACCCTAAAAAAGGAGCGGATCAAAGCAAAAACCAAATTCGAAAGAGGTGAGAGTGAGTGAGAGAGGGGTCGATGCAGTGAAAGTTGTTATTTTTATTCCGTTTATTTATAGACCTCTTTAAGTAAACGAACTTAACCAAGAAAAACAAAAAAGATCCGTTCCAATTTACACTACTCTCTCGAGTACCATTTACTTCCTACTCGCTTTCCCACTTGGGCCTAGAGTCCAGGCCCAAAAATTATAATTTTATTTTTAAAAAAAAAAAGACTTCTTTTTTTTCCTGTTAAAGATAAGGGCTTTGCTTGGTTTGCTGCTATAAGAGAGCTTGAAGGGTGAGAAAGAGTAAAGCTTTGGAAATGGAGAAGTATTTTGGGAATGCTTACAGAGGTGACCCGGGAGTGCCCCATGCGGATCCGGCTAGGTTCGCGAACATATGGATTGGGTCGGCTACGTTTTCCGTTCTCACTTGGTTCAACCCTTATATCTGGCAGCTCTCTAACCAATATAAGTAATTTTCACAACTTTTCTCTCTTTGAATTCTTTCTTAAAGATGAAATTTTTAGTTTTGGTTTTATGTTTACTGGAAAATTTCATCTCCAAGCTCTGGTTTTTATGCGATTTTGGTTGCTATTGATGTATAAAGTAGGGGTAGTATTTAGGAGCTTTTGAATTTATGAATTAATTTCGTCTTTTTGTAGCCTTTCAGGGTATAAAGTTGACATTTTTAGGGTTTTTTTATAGTGCAAACAAACTATCATATTGTGTTGTTTCTCAGTTATCTTAGTCTGGTTTTGATTGGCATGAAAATGCTGGAGTACCATGGATTTTAGTAGTAGTACTTTGTATTTGAAGTCTTGATTGCCCGGGTTTCTACAGCGTCATGAACTTCTTAAGTGGAAAATGATTAGTGGTGCCTGTTTGGAGCACCTTTTCATCTGTTGGCTAGATGCAAATTTCTCTCCTTTTGATATTATAGCTTTCGAGTCCTGTTTCTTGCATTGTTTCTGATTTTGCATAGTCTGTGCAATGATTGTCATACCAAATTGAGTTTTACGAGTTTGTTGACGTTTTAAGTTCCGATTAGTCTCCTCTATAGTATCTCTTACTATCCAATGATATGTTGGGTTGTTGCTTCAATATCTGTGGTTTACTTTTGGGCTTAATAGAAGGCAATTCTTATTTGTTTTAATAGCTTAACTATGGCATCTCATTTTTTCAAAGATGCTTATGTCAATATTCAATGTTTCTGTATGTGCCAAAAAACTTGCTGTATGCTTATAAGTGTTAGGCAAGATGAACTTTGGAGGTGTTATCTATCTACTGAAACCTCCATGTGATATTCATATTTGTGGAATGTACGTAAGTTGGAAAACAGGAAGCAAAAAGATGTCTAAGCTCATTCAGCTATGGGTTTTGCTACTTACTCTGTGTGTATTTGTGTTCCACTATTCTTTGCAGCAGTTTCAGTTTCCTCTTTGGTCTTCACCTCCCGTTTACTGGTCCTGACTTTTTTCTTTAACTGGTTTGGATTAACTTGCAGTTGGCATGACAAAGCATTTTTATTTGAACAATACCATTGGAAGAAGGCAAAGGAAAAGAAGCAACCATACAAATTTAAGGTTTGTTTTCTTATAATATTATGCAAAGTCCTTTAGATACCTTACACAAAGTGCATGGAAAATATTCTCATGAAACCCTCATGTTTTTGTCTTTCCAGTGGAATGAGTACATGGACAAGGATCTCAGGGACTCATATTACGACAAGTGGCCCGTCTACTTTCCTTAGTTTTTAAATTTGCATAGGCATGCTCTTTGATAAGTAATGTACAAGGAGAATTGTACCGCTTATAAGTTTGCGTATCTCCATTCCTTCCTTTCTTCTTCTATATCGCACTATATTCACTCTCTATTGCTGTTAATTTGGAAGTCTTTCAATTAATGGCAGGATCTTTCTTATCTTTTTCCATATGTTTCTTATGACATTGCTGGCTGAATGATTAGCTATTCATTGTTTTAAATGGAAACAGCAGAGTGGAGATTGTGGTTGAATGCTAGGTTTAGTTAGTTTATAGACTGGTGCCATTCTTGGGTCTCCTTAGTGGTTGGCAAGTGATTGGCTTATGTTGAAACCTTTAGTTACTTCTTGTCAAGTTTTGTGATATGATGACTAGTGCAATCCCTGATTAAGCTTTTTGGGGCTTAATATCCATTGAGCTAGTTAATGGTTATTTGCGTTTAGCTCAGCGTCTTTTAGATGTCACCCAGTAACTCCCCTGTTTTGCCCCCTCTAATATTAGCTAAACTTAAATTTAACTTAGATATGATCAAGCCTTTATATATCTTCAATATGATAAAGATATTTGTCTTGGTAGCTAGCTTAAATTTGCAAGGTCTTATACTCATAGTAGTTTTACCACCGTTGTTAATGCCTTCAAAGCCGCTCAAGTCCACCATTCCTCCTATAAGAAAGCAGGATCAGGGGAAAAAAGCAAATATATTCCCAAGGTTGATGATGGCATGCATTTTTTATTCTTGGATATCTGACTTTATAGTGAAGAAAAATAGGAAATTAAGCATTGGCAACATGACATCATCAAAATAGTTGTTGGTCCTGTGAAAAAAGTTAAGCCAGTAATGAGATAATCTTGTTTCCTGAAAACCATATGCTAGTACTTCGACAGTTAAGGTTGTCTGAAGTAGAAGTTGTACTTGTAGGATATGGTGTGAGTTGTGCAAAATCATTTAAAGTGAAAAGTGAAATAAACTGTTTGGTTATACTGATCCCGTCGTCTTGCTTATAACAAAGTAAAAATCTTTGCTATCTGGTATCAGCATTCCAGAATTTACTGATTTATTCAAACCCAAAAATTTGGTGGAAGGAAGATGGCCTTAAAACCCATTTTGATTTGAGAAAGAGAGCATGACACGTAGGAGACTCTTGGGGAAAAAGAGTCGTTAATCCTATCCACAGAAGGGTTTCACTTCACTTTCAGAAAACGAAAAAGTCCATGGCCTTTCTGCAACATCCATCTCCATCTTTTACAAGTACCAGGCTTCCTAGTTTTTCAGTGCCCATCAGAGCATCTTCTCGTCTCTCACTGCCGACTACTCCTACATTCAACTCAACCAGTTTCAGCAAATGGGTTCCAGATTTTAGAGCAAAGTCTTTGAACTGGGTCTTCTCTGGTGCTCTTGCTCTTAGTTTATCTCTAACAGGCAAGTCCAGTTAACCTGCAATGAATTGTGTTTTGTCTGTTTCTAGTCTTATGTTTGATTGAACTCTATTCTAAGCAGTAGTACTTTGTTAACTTTGATTTCTCATGTTTTCTTCAATCTGGGTTTTTGGTCTTTGTTCACTTTTTGGTTATTATTTTCATTTTATTCATGCAAAATGCAGCACTCTTATGAACCAAATTTTGTAGGGGTTGGATTCGCGGAGGCAAAAGTTGGGGTTAACAAGCCAGAATTACTCCCTAAAGAGTTCACTCCTGTGATTGATGTAGCTGGGTTCCTCTCAGATGGCCAGGTTTGGTTTCTTTCAATGTCAAATATCTTTTGCTGGCATATATGTTTATTTTTTACTGATCTTGTTCTTGTCTCTTGCTTGTCCTTCAAAATAAACCCCTGTAGTTTGCTTATTACTTCCATCAATTCTTTGAGAGTAGGTTGCATTGATTGGTTACATATGGGCTCTCATCTTTGTTGATTTGGGATCTCAGTGACCAAGGCTTGTATCAATCGATGCATTGGTCTGTGCTTTTAAGTTTTGACCTTCATTCCTGTCTAGTTCTAAGTTTTCCATGTTCTTGAGTTTCACTAAGGTACTTAAAAGGGGGGTACAGAGCTTTTAGAGTATGTTTTCCACATCTCTGAAACCTTATTGTGGATGGAGCCATGGAGCTACAAGTAGAATCAGAATATTCAAGAAACCTTGAGGAAGACATAGTTTTCATCTTGATTAAGTTATTTAACATCTTTTTGTTTCATTTCCTGAATAACAAGTCAAATGTATTTGGTCTGCAACTAAATTTCTTGCTATAGAGGTGCTTTGTCTAGTAGCCTTACGGACTAAAACCACATTACTGAATGATACTGATCTAACCTTTAATTGAATGATGCTATATATATAGGATGATTAATGGATAGGTAATGCCACCTTTTATGAACAAAAGACTATTATTAACTCGAATCGTTAAATCCCAGGAGAAAAGAATTGCACAGGAGATCAGTAGCATTGAAGAGGATACCGGATTTAAGTTGAGAGTTCTAGCACAAAATTACCCTGACACACCAGGTACTATTTGCTTTTCTATGCTATTGTTCCTGTTGTTTTGAGTTCATTGAAATTTATGTTTATTTGTTTCTGGAACCTGTCACCAACATCCAGATCACGTAACTTTTGAAAATTGCAACAGGGTTGGCAATCAAAGACTTTTGGCAAGTAGATGATAGAACTATTGTATTTGTTGCTGATCCCACCTTCGGTAAAGGATCTGTCTATGTCATTGTCTTTAAACTCTAATCTCATATGAATCTTTTCTAATTATGGATTTCTGACCAGGCAATATATTAAATTTCAATGTTGGGGCTACTGTTGATTTAGACATTCCCCGAAGCTTTTGGAGCCGTTTGGCTGGGAAATATGGGAATATGTTTTATTGGAAAGAGGAGGTAGAAGCTTACTTCTTCCTGATGCCCAAAAAAACAAAAGAAGAAGCTTACTTCTTCCTTGCACAAACCACAGTTTGCTTTTGAGGTGTCTAGTTTATGCAACATTTTGTCATTCCACAAATAATTGAAGTTGTTTTGGCTGAAACAGGGGGAAGATGCATCTATTGAAGCTGCTGTCATGGCAATATCAAACTGCTTAAAAGAACCTGTGGGGCCAAATAATTGTTCCGAGGTAAAATAAGCTAAACCGGGTACCGCAAGCAAGATTTATTCCAAATTGAATTGTTTGTTACTTGATGTATTATGTAATTCTTTTTCATCCCCTTTGATGAATAGATCATTTGCACTTCTAACGACAGTTTATAGGTAGGAAGATATATATATGTATGTAATAAGTAAATAAGTGGTATAGGAATAAGATTTTACTTGTTTACCAGATCATAATCGATACCTTTTGTTTCCAAAGAATCATGTAATGTCGGTTTTCTTTGAATTAAAGAAAGGCAATGCTACAGATTTTAGCAGCTTCAGAATGAGGAACATAGTGAATTATGATAAGCAATTGGTATTTTGTCCCTAATGTGATATTCTTAGACTTCTTCGATGTTTATGTTGTATATTATCAAAGTATTGAAGGATTTGTTAGATCAGACACTTTCGGTGGACAGGATTTGAGAATGACGCGTTTTCATGATCATCTATGGTATTCATATGTGCACTGTGAACCATTATTTCACGAAAAACAGGAAAAATTCTGATCTAGCAAATCTTCCTCAAACAACTTGTCTGCACAATGAGGTAGATTTTTTAACACATTTCGCACATTTTCCCAGATCAAGGAAAGATCAGAAGGGTTTTTTTTTTGGCTTAAATGCCATTTTGCACCCTGAAGTTTATACGGACTGTTACTTTGCACCCTACTTTTTTATTTTGATCACTTTGCACCCTAATGTTTTATTTTTGTTCCTTGTTGCACTCTCTATTACGGTGAATTAACAGCGCCGTCACGGAGTCCTACGTGGCATGCCACGTGTACAAAAAATACCATGTGACATGCTGATGTGGCAAAAATTATTATGTTATTCACTTTTTATGCTGATGTGGCAAAAATTATTATTTTATTCACTTTTTATGCTGATGTGGCATGCCACGTGAGTAATTTTTCGTCCGATGTGGCATGTTACGTGGCAATTTTCGTCTGACATGGCATGCACCGAGCACCTAATCCCAAATTAATGGAGGTTAATGAATATGCTTGAACTTTTAAAAATGGCTAATCTTTCTGCCAAGGTTGGAAGAGTGTGGTACTGTGGTGTGTGTGTGGTTTTCATTTTTCTTTTTCCCAGCATGCAGGGCAAAGCAAAAATTGAGTTTCATCGCGCTGGTGTATGATGAATGAATCAATAAAAAATTCTTCTTTCTTTAGAATATTTGATTAGTGATCAGCAAGAAAACAAATATAGGAGGAAAAGAGGCATTATATCAGACTAATGAGCCTGTCAGAAAACAGTATAATCAACCTAGAAATTTATACCTGGAATATACTAAAATTGGAATCCTAAGTTACACTTAGATACTAGCAATTAATGCCCTTTATTCCATCTTCTAAGATCTTGTGCAACTCTTGAGGGTGACAGGGAACTGTAAGAGCTCCCATTTGTTGGAATCCATATTCTTCTTTAGCTTGCTCTAATAACTTCAAAAATGCAGGATTCCTCAGATAGCTCAGCTCCAAGATAAATCTCTTGGGGTTTCCTCCTTTGACAGCAATTACCGCGAATTGCCCTTCTTTCACATCCTTTGGTATCTTGTTTGTTTCTTCAACATGTTCATCATCAAACTCAACAAAATCCTGATCACGCCCTGTTAATGGAAACTCTGAGAAAACTCTTCTTAGCTTTCTCACTGTAAGCCTATTCCTAAGCACGACAAGCCCTGTATGCCGTTGTTCCCAGTTCTTCATTTTAACACACTTCTCAAACTGTGATCAAGATTCAAGAAACAAAAGCTCTTCGAGGCTTGGAAATTCTTGTGTGTTGTTTTAGCCTTTTCTGACTTGATGTTTAGATTCTGACCGAGAGAAATTTATAGTGCAGATGTTACAGAAATTGGGAAGCATATATGAAATTTCCCACAGACGTTATGGGACCAATCCCTTAACATTGCTGTCAAGCATCATTAAATGCAATCTTTGTTATTACTCTTTCCATGCTTCCTAGTAAATGGTGGGCTCCTTCCGCAACGCGGTACACATTAACATACTCGTTGAAACTCTTCTTATATAAGTATGCAATTGTTTGATTTTTACCACAATAATTGTCTTAACTAGCCTTCTCAATGAGTTGTCCTAATTATTACAGCCTTTCTGAAGTCCTTTGTCGGTTGAAGTAACCAAAACACTGAGAAAATTTACTTCACTGTCTGTTGATGGTTATAAAGACTGTTTCTGTTAATTTTCTGGCAACTATATGGCTGACTAGGCCTACAATAGTTTTGACCGCCGGTGATTCAAATAATGTTGGCCTAATGGTATTTAATGCATTCAAATTTGCCGTAGCCTTGAGCTGGTGGACTGGACCCTGGAAAGCAACATATGGCAAAGACCAAAACCCATTGATGGCTCTATCGTACCTTTAGTCCTTTTGAGGAGATTGATTTTTTTATTGAATGAGTCTGACAAACTCATCACTAAGGAAGAACCAGGGAAGAAAGTCATGCACATGAGCTATCACTGCCCTTTCATCATTTTCAAACCAGAAATGAATTTCTTTAATTTGGAATTAGTATTTCCAAATATGAAGTAGTAAAAGATGTTGGGCAGAAGATTTCATTTCCATGCATCAACTTTTTCTCCATTCAGGTGATGCCAACAAGACCATTATTTTGAAATCTAAGTTTAGACTCAGTAATTTTTAGTGCTTTAATAATGCAAAGGCAGATACATGATACATCAAGGACATGAAGACGCCGGAGGGAATTCAAGTTGGCTGCTATCTGCTACATTCTGTGAAAATTTATAGTGATTTAGAGGCCGGAGGGAATTCAACTCTTTCTCCAAGTGGCATTGCCATGTCAGACTAGTCCGACCCACGTGGCATTGCCACGTCAGTGACGATCAGTTTCGGTTTCGGTTTCCTTTGCCTTGTTCAACTTGTGCAACAAGATTGCGTTGTCTCGCCGAAGCCGGTAGTAGCGTCGGAGGAGAGGAAATTGAAGCAAGTAAAACAAAATAGGAAGAAACTAGGAAATTAAGGGTGGGCACTTGCCCACCCACAACCATACATGAATCAGCCCCTGCTTGTAACCCCTGGGTTATCATTATATGTGTTTTAGATAGTGAAGCTGAGATTCATGTTCATCAAAACCTTTACATGAACTCGGTGGAGATTACTATTAAAAGAAAGAAAAAAAAAAAAAAAAAAAGCCTAAGCCTATATGTCCCATACATGTCCGGTTTCTAACGCATATAACCAACTCTGATTAGTCTTCAAACTCTAACGGTATATCCCGAAAAACTTTTTTGGATGCAAGGACCGAGGCTAAATGAGGAATAAAAGAGGGATAGAGCATGTGGACCAATTCCTGAACCTCGACAGTGAATAGGTTCTCCTCCACGGGTTGTCCATCATCATCAAATGGGGAAGGATTCCTGTAATGCTGCAGAAAATTTCGGAGGAAGTTGGTGAAATCCAACCTATCATCTCCATCTTGCTTTTCACACTCAATTCATTAGAATGCAATAAACGGATTTTTACCCC
>AWUE01019409.1:0-47080 GCA_001974825.2 Corchorus olitorius
TGTGACATGCTGATGTGGCAAAAATTATTATGTTATTCACTTTTTATGCTGATGTGGCAAAAATTATTATTTTATTCACTTTTTATGCTGATGTGGCATGCCACGTGAGTAATTTTTCGTCCGATGTGGCATGTTACGTGGCAATTTCCGTCTGACATGGCATGCACCGAGCACCTAATCCCTAATTAATGGAGGTTAATGAATATGCTTGAACTTTCAAAAATAGCTTATCTTTCTGCCAAGGTTGGAAGAGTGCGGTACTGTGGTGTGTATGTGGTTTTCATTCTTCTTTTTCCCAGCATTCAGGGCAAAGGAAAAATTGAGTTTCATCGCGCTGGTGTATGATGAATGAATCATTAAAAAATTCTTCTTTCTTTTGAATATTTGATTAGTGACCAACAAGAAAACAAGTATAAGAGGAAAAGAGGCATCATATCAAACTAATTATGAGTATGAGCCTGTCACAAAACAATATGATCAACCTAGAATGCTTATGCCTGGAATATACAGAAAAATTGGAATCCTAAGTTGCACCTAGATACTGGCAATGCCCTTTATTCCGCTTTCTAAGATCTTGTGCAACTCTTGAGGGTGACAGGGAACTGTAAGAGCTCCCATTTGTTGGAATCCATATTCTTCTTTAGCTTGCTCTAATAACTTCAAAAATGCAGGATTCCTCAGATAGCTCAGCTCCAAGATAAATCTCTTGGGGTTTCCTCCTTTGACAGCAATTACCGCGAAATGCCCTTCTTTCACATCCTCCGGTATCTTCTTTGTTTCTTCAACATGTTCATCATCAAACTCAACAAAATCCTGATCACGTCCTGTTAACGGAAACTGTGAGAAAACTCTTCTTAGCTTTCTCATTGTAAGCCTAAGCACGACAAGCCCTGTATGCCGTTGTTCCCAGTTCTTCATTTTAACACACTTCTCAAACTGTGATCAAGATTCAAGAAACAAAGGCTCTTCGAGACTTGGAAATTCTTGTGTGTTTGTTTTAGCCTTTTCTGACTGATGTTTAGATTGTGAGAGAAATTAATTTATAGTGCAGATGTTACAGAAATTGGGAAGCATATATGAAATTTCCCACAGACGTTATGGGACCAATCCCTTAACATTGCTGTCAAGCATCATTAAATGCAATCTTTGTTATTACTCTTTCCATGCTTCCTAGTAAATGGTGGGCTCCTTCCGCAACGCGGTACACATTAACATACTCGTTGAAACTCTTCTTATATAAGTATGCAATTGTTTGATTTTTACCACAATAATTGTCTTAACTAGCCTTCTCAATGAGTTGTCCTAATTATTACAGCCTTTCTGAAGTCCTTTGTCGGTTGAAGTAACCAAAACACTGGGAAAATTTACTTCACTGTCTGTTGATGGTTATAAAGACTGTTTCTGTTAATTTTCTGGCAACTATATGGCTGACTAGGCCTACAAATAGTTTTGACCGCCGGTGATTCAAATAATGTTGGCCTAATGGTATTTAATGCATTCAAATTTGCCGTAGCCTTGAGCTGGTGGACTGGACCCTGGAAAGCAACATATGGCAAAGACCAAAACCCATTGATGGCTCTATCGTACCTTTAGTCCTTTTGAGGAGATTGATTTTTTATTGAATGAGTCTGACAAACTCATCACTAAAGGAAGAACCAGGGAAGAAAGTCATGCACATGAGCTATCACTGCCCTTTCATCATTTTCAAACCCAGAAATGAATTTCTTTAATTTGGAATTAGTATTTCCAAATATGAAGTAGTAAAAGATGTTGGGCAGAAGATTTCATTTCCATGCATCAACTTTTTCTCCATTCAGGTGATGCCAACAAGACCATTATTTTGAAATCTAAGTGTAGACTCAGTAATTTTTAGTGCTTTAATAATGCAAAGGCAGATACATGATACATCAAGGACATGAAGACGCCGGAGGGAATTCAAGTTGGCTGCTATCTGCTACATCCTGTGAAAATTTATAGTGATTTAGAGGCCGGAGGGAATTCAACTCTTTCTCCAAGTGGCATTGCCATGTCAGACTAGTCCGACCCACGTGGCATTGCCACGTCGGACAAAACCGTGCCACGTGGCATTGCCACGTCAGTGACGATCAGTTTCGGTTTGTGCAACAAGATTGCGTTGTCTCGCCGTAGCCGGTAGTAGCGTCGGAGGAGAGGAAATTGAAGCAAGTAAAACAAAATAGGAAGAAATTAGGAAATTAAGGCCGGTAGTAGCGTCGGAGGAGAGGAAATTGAAGCAAGTAAAACAAAATAGGAAGAAACTAGGAAATTAAGGGTGGGCACTTGCCCACCCACAACCATACATGAATCAGCCCCTGCTTGTAACCCCTGGGTTATCATTATATGTGTTTTAGATAGTGAAGCTGAGATTCATGTTCATCAAAACCTTTACATGAACTCAGTGGAGATTACTATTAAAAGAAAGAAAGAAAAAAAAAGCCTAAGCCTACATGTCCGGTTCTAAACGCATATAACCAACTCTGATTAGTCTTCAAACTCTAACGGTATATCCCGAAAAACTTTTTTGGATGCAAGGACCGAGGCTTAATGAGGAATAAAAGAGGGATAGAGCATGTGGACCAATTCCTGAACCTCGACAGTGAATAGGTTCTCCTCCACGGGTTGTCCATCATCATCAAATGGGGAAGGATTCCTATAATGCTGCAGAAAATTTCGGAGGAAGTTGGTGAAATCCAACCTATCATCTCCATCTTGCTTTTCACACTCAATTCATCAGAATGCAATAAACGGATTTTTACCCCCAACAAGTTTAACTTCGCCCTTCGAATTGACAACAACATTGGCTAAGGAAAGATTAGAGGTAATCCTCAAACCTTCCATGTCTTCAACAGTCCTTTGTAAGAGACCTCTAATAATGCTTTTACCCTCTCTCGTCATCACATAGCAGTAGACCCCTCATCCCCATACAATAGGTTCAATAAACGGTCCTGGGTTCACAAGTTCGAAAGGACCCTACAAACAAGCCCAACATAAAAATCCAAACAAACAGGCCCTATAGCAAAACCCGAAATATATAAGACAAAAACATATGAAAATAGCATCGCATGTAGCAATAGGAGGTGGGTTTAGGGACGGGAGAAGGTTACCTCCATTTGTGTAGCCTATCATTTAATTTCAGGTTCATGTGTAGCAAAAAAAATCGCATGTAGCAAAAATAAAAACAATATAAAAACAATGCACAATCATGATGCAGTTAACTTTTATTCATTTTAGATAAATTACATAAAGAGTAAATAATGTTCAAATACCCCCTGAATTTTCACAAAAAGGAAAACTACCCCCTCAACTTTTTTTTTTACCCTTTCACCCCCTAACATTACTAAAAGTGGACAAGACTCCCCACCGTTACAGACGTCCATGATCAACGAAACCGTTAAATCCCCTAACATATGTTGAGTTAGCCATTTTGTGTTGACATGAAATTTCTACGTCAGCAATTGTGAGTCCACTTGTGCCGTTAAAAATGTAAAAAAAAAAAAAGTTAATTAATTTTTAAGGAAAAAAAAACAAAAATTCCAACGTTTATAAAGGGAAGGCTCACCAGTGTTAGGGTTTATCCCTATTTCTTTCAATTTCTCCCAAAATTGAAGCAATTTCAGCAGAGTTTTTTGGGGGGAAATCTTGCTTTCTAACACGCATTTTGGTCCCCCTGCCCTTCATTTGTGTTCCTATGAGCCGCCAAAAATACTCTAAAATTGAAGGAATAGATGGTGGAAAGGTTTACTATATGATTGTAGGAAAATTGCTCCATTAGCCCAATAATCATAAAGCAATTTACATTAGTTTGGGCATGAATCGGCCCAAATCATCATGCAAAATAAAATAAAACAGTGTAGCTTTCAAGCCTGACTAATTTTTTTTTTTGGCCAGTAAGCAAAGCTTGACTAATTTTGTTTGTGACAGTGACACAATTTTAAATGGGAAAGTATTTGTCGGCACAATTTTTTCCTTCTAGTGTATATTTATTTTTGGGATGATGATGATGACAATGCCAATTATTACATCAACAAGCTTCGATAATCTTATGGTTTCATGTGTTCTTATGGAAATGCTCGAGTTCTCATGTGAGAAGTAATCCATTTAGATAAGTAAACATAAATCTTGCAGATGTTAAAGCTGCATTACATTTGCCTCTAGAATGTTATTTGCAAAGTAAAACCAGTTCCTAGAAGCAGCTTTTAACTTAATACTTGGGTGTAGTTGGAAATTTTAACTTTTTGCTCCATTCCAAACATGAAAACATGTTAAAAATTACAGACAAAAGAAAACCAAAAGAACAATGATTTAAACTGAGAATAAGGTTCAGCATGTTGGCAAAATAACATAAAACAGACAAGTAGGCCAAAAAAAGTCAAGTCTAGAAAATATATTGATTGGCAAACTCACTACCTCTTTTAGTAAACAACCTATATTGGGAGATAGTACACCTAAAACCTAGGCCCCTTTACTCTAAAGTTCAAGTAACTCCCCCAATCAAAGAGCTGCAAAGCTTCTTCCATCTTAATGCTTCAGCTTCATATCAATTTCTAAAGGAAATGCTCTGGCTCTGTGATTGAAGATCATGAAGTCCAAGTTTGCTGATAAAGACACAATCCTGCATTCCAGATTACATATCTTAATGTCAGTGACCTGTAAATTTTTCTAAAATCAACAAAGCTAGCACAGATAATATTAGTTACTCCACATTTATCACTTTTCCTCAATCTCATTGTGAGTTAAGGATGACTGATGAGAAGTTCCATTAGCACAGTTTTTCTAAAAAGCATAATCATGGAAGAGCCACCACAATTGACAAACAATCAGCTACAATCAAGGAGTACTGTATTTTAGGATCATAGTTCATTTTCATCAATAGTTTCCAGGCTTAGTAAAATAAGAGCAAAATTAAAATATAAAAGTATTAATGGAGAGTTAAGCAGAAAGTATGCAAGTCTGAGACTTTCATAAGGGCAGCTATCTTCTCTACCGATTTCAAAGCAAACACGCAGAGTAATATTATCACGAACATAGAAGTTTACATATCAAGAAGAGTGACTAGTCGAAACTGATAAAGACAGATTCTCAGCAAACTACTTATCAGAATGATACAGCTAATCTGGGTTTCCTAAAGAGATTATTCTCTGAAATAACATCAAGGAAGAAAAAGCAGAGATAACACAAATAAGACATCCTATTCTATGGCATATTTGTCCACGTAGAAATTGGTAAAATGCAGGCATCTGATTACCGACAAACGTTCGGTTCAAGTTTACTATGTCCAAATGCTAGATCATGAACTCAAAATTAGTAAAAGGAATTTGCGGAATACTTTCAGACCATCATATGGGGACATGACAACTAGCCTATTTCAACTAAACAAGATGCCAAAGACTATCAGAGCATGATCATTGTTCCTAAGACGTCGATACATTGCTAACAAAACAAAAGGCACCATAGATCCAAAGCCAACAGTTCCTTCCCCATTGCTAACAAATTGACAGGCAATCCTTCCCCCAAATTATATGAATGTAAAAACAAAAGCATCAATTTCAGATAATTTGACCCCTAATAAAAACATTAAGCAAACTTGATACCAAATTAAAGACAATTTCATCACTATGAAACACTCAGAATAAAAAAAAAAATTTATAGTTTCCACATACCTATTCTCCTCGGAATCAGGATGTATTGAGAGAAACTTCCCGAACACAGTTAGGGCAGCCCAAATACAGAAGATAAACCCTAGAACCAACTCTAATACCACCTGATTTTCAAATCAATTTCTTTACTTTAGATTTAGCATTAAAAAACAAAGAACACAACTTTATCAACAAAATCAAATCCATTAAGAAAAAATCAAACTTACATTAATTGGCGGACCCCGAAACTCCTCCTCCATAATCTTCAACAATCCCCTATCTGGAAAAACCGATGAAAAAAATAAAATTTTAAAACTTGATAGATCAAATCAAAGCAGAAAAAAATGGAAAAGTTGTGGGAATTTTACACTGAATTGTGGAATAAGCCGCGTGGGAGAGGATTAGAACCCCAAATACGCCGATTATGAAGCCTAATCTCATCGTTGACAATCGGCAATTTCCGTGGTTGATTCTCAATCCAAAAGCACCTCCCAACAAAAGAAGCTCGAATTTTTTCTATTTCTTTTCTTCTCACTTCACTGGGAATAGGGGAACTAGTATTAACCTTGATTCCATTTAAAACGTTGCCGTTTTGTATGATGCGTAATTAAATAAATAAATGTTCTTTTTCCTTTACCAAACGCAGAGTTTTATTGTATAAACTCTTCTTATCTTATTCTTCTTCCTGGAGAGTGCAGCAAACTAAAGCAAAAGGAGGAATTTTCAATTTTGAGTCCTGAATTTTGCACTGAAGAGCTGTTGTTCATTGAATTTGATTGCAGGTTTGTTGAAAGAATTTATTGTATTCGTGTTACTCTACTTATAGTTTCATTTTTTTTTCTTTATTTTTTCCTTTCATTGCCTGACTTTTGTTCATATTCTTGAGGCATAGAGCAATGAGTCAAGTTTCGAATACAATCCAAGGAACTCTTCCATTAAACAAATTAAGTTTCCACCATTACCCAAGGAAAGAAATGAAGTTCCTTCGACATGGGTCATGGAAATATCCCATAAACAATGTCCAATCATCTTTGCAAGGTATGAACTTTGAGACTACATGGCTTAAGTTCTAGTATGTTTCGTTTCTTTCATTGTCTTCTCAAAGTTACTTTCATTGGCAGGTGGTTTGGAGGTTGTAACTCATGTTGAAAGTTCTCATAAGGAACAGGTACCTTAAGTTTCTGTTTGGTCTTGTTTTGAGCATTGGTAGTTATTAGCAAAAACCATTACTTGCTTTTGTGAAGTTTACATGTTAGGTGTTATAGTACCAACCCTGTATAACAAGTTTACATGTTAGATATGAAGATAATTCAAAGAAACCTCAGAATGTAGGTTTTCAGATCTTTTTTCTTTGGGATAATATTTTAAAGAATACACTTTAACAATTAACATATAAATGATTAGATACAATTGAGAATGTAGGCTGTTGAATCGAATTCAGTGTTGTTTGACTTGTTATTATAGTTGTTTTATGAGATTCTGGCTAATGTCCTTAATATGATTAAATCATCAAGCTAGTGAAAGGTATTCTCTGATTGTAGGTTGGCTGTGAGTTTAACATTCTCTCTCCCCAATTGGGGTTTTTCCTAGACTTGTCTCTATGATGGAGTAGAATTGGAGGCCTTGCCACACATACAAACACTTAAAAACTTTCCTAAAGAGGAGCTTTTTGCAAACGTTGTCATGGTGAGATTTGATTCTAACATTTTGCTTGGCGAAAAGCTGGATTGGAGTTCTCAATCTGCCTCGAAAGCACTTTACACCATTAAGTATTTGCATAAATCAGGTGCCAAAGTGATTCTCGTGAGTTCATGGAAAAGGAAAAAGAATTCTGAACTTCTTGCTGCAGAAGCTGTCGCAGGTATTTAAAGCCTTTCTATCTTTTAGCTTAAGCTCTTATTAAGAGGAAGTTCCAAGGTTAATGTAATATTGTCTCTATATTTCAGATATCTTGTCATCAGTTCTACAGCACAAAGTTGTTGCTTTAAGATGTATTTCTTGCGACATGCCTGTGAAGGGGGAAGACCTGCAGAAGGCAGATATTTTTCTACTAGAGAATCTTTCTGATTACAAAGAGGAAGTTTCCAACTGTTCAAAATTTGCAGAACTTTTATCATCAGAAGTTGATATTTTTGTTAATGACTCATTTAGCCAGTCTCATAAAGTTCTTGCATCAACAGTGGGTGTTGCACGTTTTTGTTATGCATCTATGGCTGGTTTTTTATTTGAAGAAAGCCTCCATCAGCTGAAGAAGACTGCAAAAACTAACAAGAAACCATATATTGCAATTGTATGGGCTTTCTTTCTTGTAATTCTGGGACAATGGTTTCTATTGGTTTTTGTTCTCACTTGTCAGTGCTTCTTATCACTTGATGCAGATTGGAGGAGGCAATCTGAACAACAAAGCAGCTGCTATAGAATTTTTAGCATCTAGATGTGATGCATTAGTCTTTGTTGGACTAATGTCCTTTCAGATAATGCATGCTTTGGGACATTCTGTCCCAACTAATCTGCTCGAACGTGAAGCACATAAAACAGCTTTAGACATTGTCCAGTTTGCACATGAAAAACATGTGCTCATATCATATCCAGAAGATTTTTGGTGCGTGAATCAGCACCTTCCTAAGCAAATGGGAGTTTTTCCTGCTCATGGAGTTTTAGATGGTAAGATAGTTTTCAATTATGACATACATTGTCTATGTTGTTTTTCATATTTGGGTGCTATTTTCGAGATAAAGTACGAATAAGATGACTTTCTTATTTTTTTTCTTTTGTGAATATGTCATCTGTGTTCATCTAAATATGTAATTAGCCAGGATTTAAAATTATGCACTAATCCATTGTTGTTACAGTTTGAGATTTAGCTTTTGGATATCCTTACAATGTTTTGATATAAATTTGAACCATCTAACTGGCCTATTTGCATCATTCTCCTCCTTATCTTTCATGTTCTTGATGGAAATAAAGATGTTCTTATATCACATTTATGATCAATAAATCTTTTGCCAAAGTTGTGCGGCATTGGTGCTCTTCACTGTGTTTGACTATCGGAAAGTAGATATATGGAGTATTAAGTTTTGTCTGTTAAAATTTTTAATTTTATTATAAAGTCCAATTCCTTGTTTTAAAATACTCATTAAGAAACTTTTCTGTTTAGGTTGGTTACCTGTTGATCTTGGACCTAAGTCATTGGATGAAATAAACTCTCTGGTAACAAACTCCAAGGTAAAGTGGAAATCAATGTCATATGCTGTAAAGTATACCTGTTAACTTTGGTTGACCATAGGCTCTCCTTCATTTGAAATTGTTTTGTAGCACAGGTTGTATTGAGCATCTATTACTATTATATCATTATATGAGAATATTGGCAAGAGATTTCAAATTTTAAGCAATTCACACATGAGGCGTTTGTAGCTTGGAGAGTTTCCTGATGTTACTATTGTATTGAGCATCTATTACTATTATATCATGCTGACGCGTTTTCTTTACAGAGAGTTATATGGATTGGTCCAGTGAAATTCAAGTCCTACAGTCCATATACAGGAGGAACTTCTAAATTGGCTCAGATGCTTTACAAACAGAGTCAATGTGATTGTGAGGTTACTATTGTTGGGAGTATGGCCCATGAAATAGCAAAAAATGAATCAGGCTCTGTATCTTCTTTTAACATGCTAGAGAATGCTTCAGCTGTATGGGAGTTTCTCAAAGGACAAAAGCTGCCTGGTGTCGTGGCCTTAGATAGAGTATGCCAACTTCTCCATGTTAAGTTTTTATTTCACCAGTCCGCCATATAGTATAAAGTACACGTTCTTTGGACTTTTGCTTCATGTCTGAGGGCAATGCTTATAGTTTTCACTTGAAGCTCATTATGCAAATGGTGTTTAATGAAATATCAAAGGTAGCATCATTGCACTTTTCTGAATTTGTTGGGGCCAATGCATTATGTAGTCTTGCATGAAAGTGCTATAAAGGGTTTTAACTTATTGATTCTACTTTCATAGAATAAAAGGTTGCAAATAATGGATTTCTGCTTAAATTGATGCTCTGTGCAGGCATATCCTTTCGAGATTGACTGGAATGTTGCCTATTGTGATCCATCCCGACCTTTGGTTGTTGATATTGGAAGTGGTATTTTTCTCCTACCAGTTGGCTACAGTTTCCTTATACAAGTGGTTCCTGTATATTAATGTCTTGTCCAAGTAAAAAATCACAAAATGCTTTTCCAAGGGCCAGAAAGGAATGAATATAAAATTGCTTTTAGTTGAATGATTGTATTTTATGTATTTCTTTCCTCTATATAATTGATATATGCATCTCGGTGTTAATGGCAGGAAATGGACTCTTTATCATGGGAATGGCCAGAAAGAGGAAGGATCTTAATTTTCTTGGTTTGGAGATTAATGGAAAGGTTTTATGCTCACTTTTGCAATGGTCTTTTGTCAATATTTTATACTGCTTCTCTAATGCTTACAAAACTTTTCAGCTTGTGAGACGTTGTCTGGATTCTGTTCATCAATCTGGCATAACGAATGGGTAAGGGCTCTTGTAATTGTATGGAAGATGTATAAAGAAAGGACTAATAGAATTATTATATCAATTTTTGTAAGTTGGAATATTCATTACCTTGTTGCTTCTGTCATCCGTGTTAGGTATTTTATTGAAACAAATGCCACATCAACATTTCGCTCCATTGTTTCCAGTTACCCAGGAGAATTGGTTCTTGCTTCGATTCAGGTTGACAACAATGTTCAGTCTGTTCAAACTGTGATATCTCTTTTTCTTGTAGCAATCTGCAATAGGCTTCCTTCTTCTTCCAGCTAATGTCTAGTTTCTAAACATGATTATTTTTGTCATGTAGTGCCCAAACCCGGATTTCAATAAACCAGAACATAGGTGGAGAATGCTGCAAAGGTCATTAATTGAAGCAGTGGCAGATCTTCTTGCTTCCAAGGGGAAGGTAACATAATTCTGTTGAAGCACATGAGCTCTCAAGGTTTCAACATGTCTTTCAATACTTTAGTATTCCTTTATTTCTATGTTGAAATTGGCATCTGTAACAATATTAATTGAGGATAATATTGAACAAATCCTATTTAAAGATGTGTGTGGCCAATCTTGTCTCTACAAATTGCACAAGTTTTCCTTTGTATTCTTTAGGTCAATCCTGATTTCCGCATCAGTGATACTATTTATATCTAATTTCTTTGTCAATGGAACAGCCGAAATTGCAGTGAAAGGTCATTCTCATTTACCAGTCAGGCAACAATGAGATTTACATGGATTTAATGGCTTTCCTTGTCAGGTCTTTCTGCAATCTGATGTTGAAGAAGTTGCTATGAGAATGAAGGAACTGTTTCTGAAATATGGAAAGGGTAAACTTTGTCTTTCGCATGATCATCACAACGTAAGAGCTAATGGAAATACATGGCTTGAAGAGAACCCATATGGAATTCGTTCAGACTGGGAGCAACATGTTCTAGATCGAGGAGCTCCTATGTACAGATTAATGCTCTCCAAAGCAAGGGCTTGAATAAGTTGTCAGCATTTGCTGGTTTTGATATGTTGGCTGTAACTGGGATATTGACCTATTGCTTGAAGATTATTTATTGAGAAACTCAGTGTCATTGTAGCCATGATTGACTCTTTCCTGGAGGTAAGTCTCAGCAATGTTTCCTTTTATTTTTAATCCATTAATGGGATCCTTAGTTTCGAGTTCTCCTGTTCTAAAGAACAGTAATGCTATTACTTATCCGAGTTTCATGGCTTGCATTTTATCAAGTTATTAACTGTGCAGGAGAATTTACATTACATCAGTTAAATTAGCATGTATGTTAGGTACAATCTAGCACTGTTATGAAAATTGCTTTGCCAGACAATATCTGGAAGCAACTTCAGCATACATTAATGATCGCTGGGGTAATTGTACTAAGTTAATTGGGCAAGTAACAGGCAACCCTTCATGATAGGGAACTTGAAGTCATGTTTGGGAACCTGGCAGCATGCCAAGTATGTCAGAAGAGAAGAAAATACAAATTTCCCAGAGGACTTGACAGAGTCTACATTTCCCAAGTAGTAATTCATGAATGCTTCCTCATTTTAAAGTTTTTGAGTTTGTTTCCTTTCTTTTTTTCCTAATTTTGAAGTTTCATTAACAAATTCTTCCTGAATTAGTATGCATTTTTGATAAGGGTATAAAAGTAAGCCATTCTTGCTTTAGAAAGTTCAAACAACCTTAAATTTATCATAGCCATTCAGAGCCATCTAACAACCTTAAATTTACCAAAAAACCAAAAATTGCAGTCCTATCAATTTGCATGTGCTGTCTTTAATCAATTTGTGGGCTGCCACAATGCAACTTGCTTTGCATGAGACAGTTAACTCTGTTTTTTTCTTTGGACAGTGAAACACAAGAAGAACTCAGTCAGTCAACAGCATTGCCCCAGTAAGTTGATTCTTGTCATTTCTCTCTGCAATACACCTATCAAACAGTCTGTCTTCGATGACATGTGCTTTTGTATTAATTGATGGCATTGCTTTTTATACGTGGTTGCATTCCAATATTATTTCACTCCCATCATTTTGGTAGTCTCTAACGCACTTTCCTCACAGACAAACACTCGAGAGAAAAAAGAATGGAGAATAATGAGCAAAAGAATCATGCCATCATGATTCCTTACCCTTTCCAAGGCCATGTAATCCCCTTTGTTCATCTTGCTATGAAGCTTGCTTCTAAAGGCTTCACAATCACCTTCGTCAACACTGAATCCATCCATCACCAAATAACCAAATCCCACTCCACCACCAGCCCCACTTCCGATGTTGATGATGACATCTTCGCCGAGGCACGTAAATCGGGTCTCGACATACGTTACTCCATAGTCAGCGATGGTTTCCCGCTTGGTTTTGATCGGTCCCTTAACCATGACCAGTTCTTTGAAGGTGTTTTACATGTCATGTCTGCTCACATAGATGAACTTGTCGCTAACACTTTCAAACAAAGCCCTCCTCCAACTTGTTTGATAGCCGACACTTTCTATGTCTGGTCCTCCATGATATCAAACAAGTATAACCTAGTTAATGTTTCCTTTTGGACTGAACCAGCTTTGGTCTTCACTCTTTACTACCACCTCGACCTCCTCAGAGCCAATGGTCACTTTGCTTGTACTGGTAAGTATAAAAAGTTCACTTTATTTGGTTATTATTATCTGATACATTGTCGGTATAAATTTTAAACTCTACAAACAAGGTCAGGAACATGACACATATCCTAATATACTTCTTTTCACTTTTCAGAGAATCGCAAAGATATAATCGATTACATCCCAGGGGTTCGAGCAATAGAGCCGAAGGATATGATGTCATATCTTCAAGCTTCCGATATATCAACGGTGGTGCATCGAATAATCTTCAAGGCATTCGAGGATGTGAAGAAGGCAGACTTCATTATTTGTAACACTGTGGAAGAGCTTGAGCATGAAACAATCTCAGCCTTACAAGAAAAGCAACCTACTTACGCAATTGGGCCCATTTTTCCAACTGGGTTCACCAAGAGTGTCGTGGCTACGAGCCTTTGGTCAGAGTCTGATTGCACCCAATGGCTCGACACCAAACCTCATGGGTCAGTTTTGTACGTCTCGTTTGGCAGCTATGCTCACGTTAGCAAAATTGAGATCGCGGAAGTAGCCAATGGGCTTTTGCTTAGTGGGGTGAGTTTTATTTGGGTGCTTCGCCCTGATATTGTGAGCTCTGATGAAACTGATTTCTTACCCGTTGGATTTGAGGAAAACATCAAAGGGAATAGTATGGTTGTGCCATGGTGTTGCCAAATTGCTGTGATCTCACATCCAGCGGTTGGAGGGTTTTTAACTCATTGTGGGTGGAATTCTATACTTGAGAGTGTATGGTGCACCAAACCGTTGATTTGTTTCCCTTTGTTGACTGATCAATTCACTAATAGAAAATTAGTGGTTGATGATTGGAGAATTGGACTTAATCTTTGTGATGATAAGAAACAAAACAAGTGGGACAAAGTCGCGGAGAAGATCCACCATGTGATTGGTGGAAAATCAAATGATGATGATGAATTAAGGAAGAATATCAAGGAGGTCAAAAGGAAGTTAGAGAATGCATTGTCAGCCGTTGGATCGTCGGAAAAAAATTTCAACCAATTCATCAGGGATATGGAGATGAAAAGTAAGAAGAAGCGTGCATCTGCCATGTGTTGCGAGGTCAACTCATTAGCCAATCAGAAGATCAGTTAATTGATCTTTGTAAAATCAAAGTAAAATTTAAATCTCTATTGTAATCAATTATGTATTATTATTTCAAAATGTCGTGGAGAAATAATGTACTAATAAGATCATCACATGTTTGATTGTAACTAAGTATGCCTCTGCTTGTTTGATTGTGATCCTACTTCTGATTAATGAAGTACTTTACCTTTACCTCTATATAATTGATATACGCATCTCGGTGTTAATGGCAGGTAATGGACTCTTTATCATGGGAATGGCCAGGAGTAAGGATCTTAATTTTCTTGGTTTGGAGATTAATGGAAAGGTTTTATGTTCACTTTTGCAATGGTCTTTTTGTTAATATTTTATACTGCTTCTCTAATGCTTACAAAACTTTTCAGGTTGTGAGACGTTGTCTGGATTCTGTTCATCAATCTGGCATAACGAATGGGTAAGGGCTCTTGTAATTGTACGGAAGATGTATAAAGAAAGGACTAATGGAAATATCAGTTTTTGTAAGTTGGATATTCATTACCTTGTTGCTTCTGTCATCCGTGTTAGGTATTTTATTGAAACAAATGCCAAATCAACATTCTGCTCCATTGTTTCCAGTTACCCAGGAGAATTGGTTCTTGCTTCGATTCAGGTTGACAACGTTGTTCAGTCTGTTCAAACTGTGATATATCTATTTCTTGCAGCAATCTACAATAAGCTTCCTTCTTCCAGCTAATGTCTAGTTTCTAAACATGATTATTTTTGTCATGTAGTGCCCCAACACCGGATTTCAATAAAGCAGAACATAGGTGGAGAATGCTGCAAAGGTCATTAATTGAAGCAGTGACAGATCTTCTAGCTTCCAAGGGGAAGGTAACATAATTCTGTTGAAGCACATGAGCTCTCAAGGCTTCAACATGTCTTTCAATACTTTAATATTCCTTCGTTTTTATGTTGAAATTGACATCTGTAACAATATTAATTGAGGATAATATTGAACAATCCTATTTAAAGATGTGTGTGGCCAATCTTGTCTCTACAAAATTGCACGAGTTTTCCTTTGTGCTCTTTAGGTCATTTCTGATTTCCTTTCCACATCAGTGATATTATTTATATCTAATTTCTTTTTCAATGGAACTGCCGAAATTGCAGTGAAAGGCTATTCTCAATTTCTCATTTACCGGTTAGGCAACAATGACATTTACATGGATTTAACAGCTTTCCTTTTCCAGGTCTTTCTGCAATCTGATGTTGAAGAAGTTGCTACAAGAATGAACAGTTTCTGAAATATGGAAAGGGTAAACTTTGTCTTTCGAATGATCATCACAACATAAAAGCTAATGGAAAACCATGGCTTGAAGAGAACCCATTTGGAATTCGTTCAGACTGGGAGCAACATGTTCTAGATCGAGGAGCTCCCATGTACAGATTAATGCTCTCAAAAGCAAGGGCTTGAATAATTTGTTGGCATTTGCTGGTTTTGATATGTTGGCTGTAAGTAGGATATTGGCCTACTGCTTGAAGATCATTTGATGAGAAACTCAGCGTCATTGCGGTCATGGTTGACCCTTTCCCAGAGGTAAGTCTCAGCAATGTTTCCTTTTACTGTTAATCCAAAAACGAGATCCTTAGTTTCAAGTTATCCTGTTCTAGAGAACAGTAGTGCTCTACTTATCCTTATTTCATGGCTTGCATTTTATCAAATTATTAACAATGCAAGAGTAATTTACATTACATCAATTTGCAGAAACCAAAAATTGCAGTCCTATCAATTTGCATGTGCTGTCTTTTATCGATTGGTGGGCTGCCACATTGCAACTTGCTAATGTGAGTTGAAGTTTCAAACTCCAATGACTTCAGAAATTTTTTAACTCTGTGTTTTTCATTGGACAGTGAAACACAAGAAAAATCTGTCAGTCAACAGCATTGCTTTCTACCCCGCACTAACTCCAAGATCTATATCCAACATGCCCCAGTAAGTTGATTCTTGTCTTCTCTTTCCAATACACCTATCAAACAAATTTGTCTTCGACCACTGGTGTTTTTCCTATTAATTGATGGCATTTATTACTAACCTAACTATTTTATTCTTAAATAAATATTTATATATGCTGTTTTCTTCAGGGTTCTTTATTATACATGGTTGCATTCCAATATTATTTCACTCCCATCATTTTGGTAGTCTCTCACACTCACTTTCCTCACAGCCAAACACTCGAGAGAAGAAAAAATGGAGAAGAATGAGCAAAAGAATCATGCCATCATGATTCCTTACCCTCTCCAAGGCCATGTAATCCCCTTTGTTCATCTTGCTATGAAGCTTGCTTCTAAAGGCTTCACAATCACCTTCGTCAACACCGAATCCATCCATCACCAAATAACCAAATCATCCCACTCCACCACCAGCCCCACTTCCGATGCCGGTGATGACATCTTTGCCGAGGCACGTAAATCGGGTATCGACATACGTTACTCTATAGTCAATGATGGTTTCCCGCTTGGTTTTGATCGGTCCCTTAACCATGACCAGTTCTTTGAAGGTGTTTTACATGTCATGTCTGCTCACATAGATGAACTTGTCGCTAACACTTTCAAACAAAGCCCTCCTCCAACTTGTTTGATAGCCGATACTTTCTTTGTCTGGTCCTCCATGATATCAAACAAGTATAACCTAGTTAATGTTTCCTTTTGGACTGAACCAGCTTTAGTCTTCACCCTTTACTACCATCTCGACCTCCTCAAAGCCAATGGTCACTTTGCTTGTATTGGTAAGTAAATTAACTTCACTTTATTTGGTTATTTTCATATGATACATTGTCAGTGTAAATTTTTAACTCTACAAACGAGGAGGTTAGGAACATGACATATCCTACTATACTTTTCACTTTTCAGAAAATCGCGATGATATAATCGATTACATCCCGGGGGTTCGAGCAATAGAGCCGAAGGATATGATGTCATATCTTCAAGCTTCCGATATATCAACGGTGGTGCATCGAATAATCTTCAAGGCATTTCAGGATGTGAAGAAGGCAGACTTCATTATTTGTAACACTGTGGAAGAGCTTGAGCATGAAACAATCTCAGCCTTACAAGAAAAGCAACCTACTTACGCAATTGGGCCTATTTTTCCAACTGGGTTCACCAAGAGTGTCGTGGCTACGAGCCTTTGGTCAGAGTCTGATTGCACCCAATGGCTCGACACCAAACCTCATGGGTCAGTTTTGTACGTCTCGTTTGGCAGCTATGCTCACGTTAGCAAAATTGAGATCATGGAAATAGCCAATGGGCTTTTGCTTAGTGGGGTGAGTTTTATTTGGGTGCTTCGCCCTGATATTGTGAGCTCTGGTGAAACTGATTTCTTACCCGTTGGATTTGAGGAAAATATCAAAGGGAAAAGCATGATTGTGCCATGGTGTTGCCAAATTGCTGTGATCTCACATCCAGCGGTTGGAGGGTTTTTAACTCATTGTGGGTGGAATTCTATACTTGAGAGTGTATGGTGCACCAAACCGTTGATTTGTTTCCCTTTGTTGACTGATCAATTCACTAATAGAAAATTAGTGGTTGATGATTGGAGAATTGGACTTAATCTTTGTGATGATAAGAAAAAAATCAAACGGGACGAGGTTGCCGAGAAGATCAGCCGTGTGATTGGTGGAAAATCAAATGATGATGATGAATTAAGGAAGAATATCATGGAGGTCAAAAGGAAGGTGGAGAATGCATTGTCAACCGTTGGATCGTCGGAGAAAAATCTCAACCAATTCATCACGGATATGGGGATGAAAAGTAAGAAGAAACGTTCAGTAGCCAATCACATTTGCTAGATCAACTGATCTTTGTAAAGTTCAAACTAAAAATATAAGTTCTAAATTTGTCGTTTATTATTAGTCTCTGTTGTAGTTAATTATGTATTGTTATTTTAAAATGTGGTCGAAGAAATAATGTACTAAGATCATCACATGTTTGATTCTAACTTAAGTATGCTCTGGCCAGTTAAACCCTAGCCGTCCTCTTCCTCTCCCCTTTCTCTTAGTTTTTTCTTCTGCTTTTGTTTGCTCCTCCTCCTTGACTATCATTTATTGAGGGGAGGAGGGATTCAATCTTTTTCATCTCCTTTTCTTTTCTTTGTTTTTTTTTAAAATAAAGTCCCACAAATCTTTAGATTTGTTTGGGTTAACAGTCTCATCTTTGGGTTTTTTAGTCCCATCTTTGGGTTTTTTAGTTCGTTGAGTCAGTTTTTGGAGTCAGTTTAATTTGTTTTTCTTAGTTTGTAATAAATTAAGAATTGTTAGACTTACGAATATGATGATTTTACCTTTTGATTTGCGAGTCAGTTAAAAGAGGTTGTCGAATCAGTCACTTTTTTCTCGTTGATAAAAACCTTGAGTTAGACAAAAACGAAGGTGAAAGCGAAAGGGTGATGGACATGGCAGAAATCTATTAAGAAGATTCAAGACCTCGAATGATCGATAAGACGACTCGAATTTCAAAACAAGATCCAGATCCACAAGTGAAGAAGGAAGACACTTCTCAATTTATTATAATTTTGAGTTTTATTGATGTATTTTCATTTGAATGAATGAGAATTATATTTTCTTTAAAAAAAAAAAAGTATACTCTGATAAAAAGAAAAACTTAAGTATGCCAATGCCATATATCTAGCCTCTACCTTGTAATCAAACTCTATCATTTGCTTTTCATATTCAATATTTTCTTTTTGTTTTTTTTATAATACCCAATGGTTGTTTTCTTCTAAAATATTGTTAAACGTTTAACGTTGTACTTGTTTGGGACTTTGGGTTTATTTTTTCGTGTTTTTATATAGAAAGTAGGAAAAGGTACTTTTCAATATAATAAGTAAACTATATCAGTTAGAAAGAAAATTCAAACATTGGGGTTGTAAAAACATAAAAATGGGATTAATATATAGATTGATGTCTTTTGTTATCATTCATTGACTAAGAACAAGATTAAAGTATTATTTATGTCTTATCGTACTCCTTTCTTTATGATTGTGCCTTAACATTGGAACATCAATTGGACAAAATGTTCACTAATGGCACAAGGACGTTGATGTGGAATAAATTGATACTATTTAGCTTCTAAGTTAATTAATTTCTACCTCGAAAAAAAATATATTGATAACTAACTTCTACTTCTAAATATCGTTTTCTTCTAAACATGGTTTTCTTTAATTGTCCCAACGTGGTATATGTTATAGTATGTTTTTTTTTTCCTTTTTAATTAAAGGTATTTTAAAAGACTAATCTCTTGTGCTTCACGAGCATGAAAAGATAAAGTCCTCATAATCCTAGTCTTTAATTTGTCTGTTTGTGTGTGGGCTTCCTATTGATCCTAAAGATTTCCCTTAAAACTCCCAAGAGCAAGAAATATATGGACTTCACTCCCTCAAACATTTTATTTGTCTTTAGTACCTAGAAGAGAATGAGTTATTATTTGATACGCTGTCTGTCAGTATAGTTTTTGGACTCTACAAACAGGTTCAAAGGTTGACAATAATTAGATTTCTAATATTTCAATCTAGTCCTTAAGAGGACACATGCCATCCTTCTAAATCTGCACGTGCAGTTTGCTAAACTCTACTGATGGTGAATTGAGAAATTTTCCGAAAAGGAGAATTAGATGTCAATATTGACCGAAGAATGTTGATGGGCAAAAAATGTTAATCATTCTTTCCCAAGGGTGCGGCTCCGGTCCATTACACTTTCCCTCCATTACTTTCCAATACGGTGTTGGTGTGGCACCTATCAAAATTATCTTCAACCGCTAAGATTAAAAACAGAATTAACTTTGCCTTAATCCCCCGTTACTCATCTTCCTCCTATCGTCATGTATATATCAGCCTTTGTTTGATTTTGCAAACTGCTGCAAGATTCTTTTTCTCCCATCCATTCTTTTATTGCTACTTCTAAATTCAGTTCATCATGGCACTCAAATTCTACATGGGTTCTAATTCATTTATTTTTCTATTTTGTTTGCTATAAATCCCCCATCGTTTAAAACCTTCTCAATTTCTTTTATGGCATAACAAATCTAAAATCTCTCTTCGATCTTTTTCTCATGATATAGTTTTAATTTTTAATTTCAATAGTTCTTTTCCTCTTTTTGTTGGATTGATACAATCATATAATGGAGGACTACTCTATAAACTCATCTCAGAAAGATCTATTGCTTCTTTGGTTCGTGGTATCTTAGATATCATGTGGGAATGTCATTCTCATCTCTTTCCTGGGAATGCTATTTTAGTGGAAAAATATACATTTTTTGTTTTTGTGGGAATCAGATTACCATGTTTGGTTAACGTCAAAATCTGACATTTCCAAGGTGTGCAAAGTACAACCTTATCCCCAAACTTACATTTCAAAAATTTGGTAAGGTTAAATAGTTAATAAGCCATTAAAATTTGAGGGTATAAGAGGAAAGTCAAGATAAAAATAGTAACACTTTCCTGGGAAAGTTAACTTTCCCACCCTTTTAGGTGGGAATGACATTCCCACCTAAAATTAGATTCCACCAACCAAACATAGGAAAGTTATTCCCTCTACCTAACTTACCACACTTTCCCACTACATTCCATGAACCAAACGCAACCTAGAGAAAAAGCAACAACATATTTTGATTATCATAAAATAAAGAAAGAGAAGAAGTGAGTGAACTAGTTACTTTGAAAATTTTAATCAGTGACAAAAAAAAAATTATAGTTGCTGTTCTAGTTTGACTAAAGGCTCAAATAAGGGCCTGAACTATCATACAAATCTCAAATAAGGGCCCCAAAACACAATTTCAACAAATTAAAGTACATATTTAGTAGATTATGACATATTGTGCAAGGTATTAGCTAATACTAGTGTGTGAGATGTATATAAATTAAAAAGCACAGAAAAATCTTGTATCATACTACGTTTATTGAATTTATTTGGATTAAAATGTTTTGATTTTTAATTAATTTAATAACACCATTTTTCTATCAAAATTGATGTGTAGGCATGACAGGCATTAGTTTTCATCTGAGGAGAACCTAATTTGTAAAAATTTACTTAGTGTGTCTTCTAATTTGTTGAAATTGTGTTTTGGGGCCCTTATTTGAGATTTTTATGAAAGTTTGGGCCCTTATTTGAGATTACAGCCTTCTAGTTTCAATCGCAAGTCGCAACACTCTCTTTGAATTGCAAGCAAGAAGACAAAGTAAAGGGGAAACGTGAGATTAACGTAGTGAAGAGAGGGTTAATTTAGCTTTTAATCTAAGCTGTTGAACATAATTTTAATAGGTGTCATCCATCTAAGACTTTATTGAAAAGCAATGCATGGGAAGTGTAATGTATTGGAGCCAAACCCCTTTCCCAAAATTAGGTTGCCAATCACTCTCAACAGTTCCGAAAAGAGACATAATTGAGGTAGTGTTGGGGGTATTTGTCATTTCAACATTTGTCATTTTCTCCAAACTATTTATTGATCATAAATTCCTTCCCACTTACCTCTGCTTCTGTCATACTATTCTCTAAGCAAATTTCATTTTCCTCTTAAAGTGACGAAAAATGATAATGACAGGAATTCCCCCTCCAACCAAAGTGATTAAAAACCGAAATTCCTTACAAGGAGGTCTCAAGCTCGAGACTCTGAACTCTTTTAAATCGACATATACCTATCCCTTTTAATAATAATGTCCACTTTATGATAAAGTAAAACTCTGATCTAATTTAAAAAGTTTTAGCTATATTTCACATTAAAAAAAAAGATTTAGCCATATTTCTAGTTTTTTTTTTTTGGCCATCAGCCATATTTCTAGTTACTCCCAAAACTTTTGGACAAAAAAAGGGTTACTTCTAAAACGAATATAGTCCTGGCCCAAAACAAAACGAATATAGTCTCGAAGTGCACCTTGATCCCGTTTTCTTAGTGGGCTCAATCAAAAGTTACTGCCTCGTGGCCCAGAAACATTGCTAACTTATTTGGGCCAACAATGGGGTATCTTATTATTATGGATGAAGTGGACCTTGCTTTGTTGAGAATTAGGCTTAATATGGCCCAATATGAAATGTGAATTTAGACCAAATATGAATATGATTGCCCATTTGTTCTTTTCCTTCTTGTTTCTTGAGGGGACTACTGCCCATTTCTAGATAGTTCTAGGGGTAAGGGAATTCAATTTCTTGCTTTGAGTTGGGTGAAAGGATGGAATTTGCTGTTTTCACCTTTCACTTTTTCATTTTCCTTGATTCAAATACAAAGGCCTTTTCTAAGGAATATCTACCATTTAGTTTTAGCAAGCAAAGCAGTTATATAGTAATTCAAAACTGCCATGAATATTTAAGAGTAATTTTTCTTATAAACTTTTTTTCAAGGTAATTTTTTTTATAAACTCTTATGTATAATGCACCCAATAATACATTAGATTCTGACTAATCTATGTCGTTAGACCTGGTAATTCGTATAATCGTGTCGTTTTCGTGTCGTATAAACGTGTATAATTTAGGAGTATATGGCCAAACACGAACATGACACGAATAACTAATTGTGTCATGATATCAAAAACATTTACGAGAGCTGTTTATTAGTCGTGTACACGACACGACACGACTAAACACGATTTATTAAGCGTGTAACCAAAAACACGACACAACACGACTAACACGAGTTAAACGTTTTAACACGAATAATTTAAACATGGTAAAATTACCAAAAATCTCCTTAAAACATTTATAAAATTACACAATGTTAATGATTTCTTTTTATTTTTCAAAAGGTCAAAGTGGTATTTTACTTTAAACAATCATATAAAGTTATAAACGTTTACTACACATGTTATCGTTTTAGTAGTTAACGTGTTGACACGGATAACACGACTAACTAAACGTGTTATCCGTGTAACACATCGTTTTAGTCGTGTTTATACGGTTATGACACGAAACACGTTTTCCCTTAATCGTACTGATACGATTAAACACGATAAAACTCGTATCGTTCCGTGTCGTACAAACGTGTCGTGTTAAAAATTGCCAGGTCTATATGTCGTACTCTAACCCAAACACTATTTTATGCATTCACAAATACTATAAACAAGTATTTTTTTTTGGTGAAACTATAAACAAGTATTTAGATTTTATGCTTCCTGTTGGGAGACTCATCCACTATAACCAGGTGCACGACGCGGATCGGATCTGAATTAGTTAGGGCAAAACCCTGAATACCAGATGAGATAAAAAAAAATTTAGATTTTATGCTTAGTATTTTTGAGCAATAATAGTATTTTTGGTGTTATATAGTAGTATTTTTTTGCTACATTACATTGGTGTTATATAGTAAGATATATGATGAAGTTATTTATTAATTTAATAATAATAAAGTGGGGCCCTAAAATGAGAAACGAGTGGGCTGCTAAAACGGTATGAATAAGAATATGGGCAACATGCCGTTTTCTGATTTCCATAGCTTATGGATAGGTAACCAATAGCGAGACTATCAATGAATGACTTCCGCCTCTCCTAACCCCCAATTTTTGTTGGGATTACAAAATTAAAAATTCCAAATTCGGGACCTAATTGGAACATTCTAGACACTCAGACTTTTTTTTTTAATTTAGCTTAATTTTTTTATGTCATGTCATTCCAAAATAATGGATCCCTAATAAAATAATAGGAGTATATATTATTATTATTTACTTATATTAGTCTCTACTTCCACGTGCATTGCACGTGATACTCGTGTTTAAATTAAATGAAAATTATAATAATAATTGAAATTTATTATACGTAGAGCTGTCAAAATCTGATCCGAACCCGATAACTCGTCCAATCCGACATAATCCGATTTGACCAAAAAAAGTAAACGACTCAAACCCGTCCTATTCAGACACGATAAACCCGTATATCCGTATATTCAAGGTTGATCTAATTGACCTAAATCTAGACTCGAAAAATCCAAAACCTGAATGACCCAAGGTCAAAACTCGAATCCGCCTGACCCAAGACCTAGTAGACCTGAACCTAGATGAGCCGAAACCCGAATGACTCGAGAAAATTACCTGACTCATTTGACTTAGAACCAGATTTAAACTACCAATACACGCTACAAAAATAGAAAAACAAAGTCAATCACAAAAATTAGATTTTAAATAAATTTTTAACTTAATTTGTTAAAAAATTTAAATAGTTAATGATTAGCCAACTTATTTTAACTTTTAAACTTGATAATAATACTTTTATTAGTTTATATAATAATTGAAATGGATCCATAACTACCAAAAAATCTCAATATTTAAAGTAAAATGGTAAAAATAAATATTTATTAAATATATTCAATTTAATCGAATAAAATATAGAGTTTTTAGTAGAATAATTGTAAAAGTTTATTTCTAAAAATATTGTAAGAGAATATATTTTAAAAATTCTAATATATCTAAGTTTTTTTTAAATTAAAATAGTAAAATGATAACAACAAAATAGTTATAAGGATATTAGATTTAATTAAATAAAAATAGAGTTTTTAGTTGAGTAAAACTATAAAAGTATATTTAAAATTTTCTAATACATCTAAGATTTTTTTTAATTAAAATAGTAAAATGGTAAAAATGATATAGTTATAAGAATGTTAGATTTTTTTAATTATATAGCAAGTTTTTATCAAGCAAAAAATTAATTATAAGTCAAATAAAATAATTGCATATTAGGGAAATAATAAAGTTTAATCATAATACATTATTATAAACTATCAAATAGTAAGATGTCAATCGTAATAACTTTTTAAATGAAAATGGTAAAAATAAAATAATTATAAAATTTTGAATTTAATTAAATGAAAATAGAGTTTTTAGTAGAATAAAACTCTATATTTTGAAAAAATAGTACAATGGTAAAATTAAAGTAATTATAAAGATATTAAATTTAATTGAATAAAAATAGAGTTTTTAGTAGAATAAAACTATAATAGTTTAGTAATGACATTTAAGAAATATGTTTGAAAAATAAGGATATAATGATCGATTCAATTAGAAAAATAAGGGTATAATAGTCGATTCAAAAGTTTTACAAAACTCGTACTTTTATATATAGTATAGATTTTACTCATGTATTTTCAATTTTTCACTCCTTTTGTTTTTATAAAATGGAATTATGGAAATGGGATATATATACTTTTGAGGATAAACCTCTTATAGTGCAAAAAAAATAAAAAAATTGGAGCAACAATAAGATAAAAAATGAAATTAAAATTAAATAATGATGATGAACATGATTTGAAACTTTAGACTATCGTTATTATATATAATATATATATAGTAGTGATCAAAATTATAATCCAAGAGAATAAGAAAGACAATAAAGTGAAGCAAAGTTGCTACCCAATGGAACAAAAGTACAAAACAACTTTTTCTTCTTATTTATATTTTACTAATAATCAATCTATTTTAGCTTTTATGTTTTTGTCATTTTTTAATGTATTTCCACCAAATTTCATTGTGTTTGTTACTATATTTTTTCATTTTCCTTTTGCCAAATAGCAATATATATACTTTTGCTTTATAAAATATTAAAATTATTATATTTTCTATTTCTATAAATCTATAAATGAATTAAATCCTAAAAAATTAGTATTTATTTTAAAAACTAGAAATTTTTACCTTTAACCTCTTTTTAATGGCCGAACTCATCAGAAAGCAAAAGAAGTAAAGCAGAAGTAGAAGACCAAAACAACCTTTTCTTTCCTAACAAGAAACGGAGCTTCTCTTCCTCTCTCCCTATAAATAAGCCAACGCCCCAATTTCCGTCTCTTAACTTCAGATCCCGCACATTAATCAAACCAAACAACCAAAAACTTCTTCCCTTGTTCTATCAAAAACCATGTCGAACCAAGCTGAATCCTCCGACTCGTAAGTACCCAGATCTCCTTACCCCTTTTTCTTCAATGGGTTTCTTTTAGATTTCTCTAATTCGATTCTGATTTTGTTTTTTCAGGAAGGGCACTAAGAGGGATTTTAGTACGGCGATCTTGGAGAGAAAGAAGGCAGCGAATCGGCTTGTCGTTGATGAGGCAATCAACGATGATAACTCTGTTGTTTCTCTTCATCCCGATACCATGGAAAAGCTACAGCTCTTTCGCGGTGATACAATACTGATCAAGGTTTCTACTTTAGATTTCGCTTTTGTTTATTCCACTTGTTGTTTCTTTTTCTTGGTTTTATTGATTTTTGCTTGATGGGTATCTGTTTCTGTTAGCTGATTGTTCGGTTTTAGTTTTGAATTTCCAATGGGTTGTTGGGAATTTAGGGTTTTCATTTGATGGGTTGGCTTATGTTTTAATGCTGTCTTGTTTTCAATCTTGAATTCTGGGTGTCTCTTTGGATGGGTCGAACATATAGCTGAAGTTTTTGTAGTTTGATACATGATTTTGTTGTTTAGGCTCGATAGATTGTTTCTGCAGTCTCTGCTCTGCTATTTCTTTAGGTAAAGAGGCTATTGTTCTTAGTCCTCAGCTAAGATTGTTACTTTGCAGATGAATATAAAAAATTAATTTGTTAGGCATTGTGGGATTAAGGCTTGGATTTTTAGTTATTGAATTGCGGTTGTTCTGGATTTCAAAAGTTAGATGTCTTTTAAGCTTATATCTTGCTAACACTGTCCTTTTCCTCCACAGGGAAAGAAGAGGAAAGATACCATCTGCATTGCTCTTGCAGACGAAACCTGTGATGAACCAAAGATTAGGATGAATAAAGTTGTCAGGTCAAACTTGAGGGTTAGGCTTGGTGATGTTGTCTCTGTGCATCAGTGCCCAGATGTTAAGTATGGAAAACGTGTTCACATCTTGCCCATCGATGACACAATTGAAGGGGTTACTGGAAATCTCTTTGATGCTTACCTGAAACGTGAGTTTATTATATCTTGAATTTTATCCCTGACTTATATCTTGAATGGTTTGCATTTGTTAGTTATAGCAGTTTAAATTAGCTAGATGATTAAAGAGGTAAAAAAGTTTCTTACTTTCTTAATCATCATAAGATAACACAGTTGTTTGTTATTCTTTAATCAGTAATATGCTCATGGGCACAATAATTTATTGAATTGGAACACAAAATTTTTGGGTAATGTCTTTTCCTTAATGGAGTACACTTCCTGAAACCTTTTACTGCTGAAGCTTTCAAAGGTCTTTCTTTATTGGTTTGTGTGTGTCTGATGTTAAAAATGCTTTGTAGGATGGTTTTTTCTTGTATTATTGTCTTTACTTTTGCATCAATTTTTCTATACATTGTTTACTGACATGTTGTCCATAATTACTGACTACTATGATTTTGCATTTACAGCTTACTTTCTCGAAGCATACCGCCCAGTGAGGAAGGGTGACCTTTTCCTTGTGAGAGGTGGAATGAGAAGTGTCGAATTTAAGGTTATTGAGACTGATCCTGCTGAGTACTGTGTTGTTGCACCAGACACTGAGATATTTTGTGAGGGAGAGCCCGTAAGGAGGGAGGATGAAAATAGATTAGATGAGGTAGGTTATGATGATGTTGGTGGAGTGAGAAAACAGATGGCTCAGATTCGGGAATTGGTGGAGCTTCCATTGAGGCATCCACAGCTGTTTAAATCTATTGGTGTGAAGCCCCCTAAAGGAATTTTGCTCTATGGACCTCCTGGATCTGGTAAGACTTTGATTGCGCGTGCTGTTGCAAATGAAACTGGTGCTTTCTTTTTCTGCATCAATGGTCCAGAGATCATGTCAAAGTTGGCTGGAGAGAGTGAAAGCAATCTCAGAAAAGCATTCGAGGAAGCTGAGAAGAATGCACCATCTATTATATTCATTGATGAAATCGATTCAATTGCTCCCAAGAGAGAGAAGACCCATGGTGAAGTTGAGAGGAGGATTGTCTCTCAGTTGTTGACATTGATGGATGGACTAAAATCCCGTGCACATGTTATTGTTATTGGTGCCACAAATCGTCCCAATAGCATTGATCCAGCTCTCAGAAGGTTTGGGAGATTCGACAGGGAGATTGATATTGGTGTCCCTGATGAAGTTGGCCGTCTTGAGGTGCTTCGCATCCACACAAAGAACATGAAGCTGGCTGAAGATGTAATGTCTAACACTCCTATTTCCTTTCTTTAAAATTCTTGCAACTCATTTTCCTGTCTGAAAATGTACTATTGAATCTAATTTATATCATTAATGCAGGTTGATTTGGAAAGAATTGCCAAGGACACACATGGTTATGTTGGTGCTGATCTTGCAGCACTCTGTACTGAGGCTGCATTACAGTGCATCAGGGAAAAGATGGATGTTATTGACTTGGAAGATGAGTCAATAGATGCAGAGATACTCAACTCTATGGCAGTGTCAAATGAGCACTTCCAGACTGCTCTTGGAACAAGCAATCCATCAGCACTGCGTGAAACTGTGAGTATAAGCAAGATACTTCTAGTGATGGCCAGATATCTTTGCTGATCATGAATTTTTTTGGGGGTCAGTTCTGTTTCTAATCATTTTTTCCCCTTATTCTTGGTCAGGTTGTTGAAGTGCCCAATGTCAGTTGGGAAGATATCGGAGGCCTTGAGAATGTTAAAAGGGAGCTTCAAGAGGTAAATTTTGTTGACTCTATTTAATTATTTTTAAAATTTTTCTCTTTATCTTTCTAAAGTTTTATGGGATTAAATTGTTGCTTTTATATGCACAGACTGTTCAATATCCAGTGGAGCATCCTGAGAAGTTTGAGAAGTTTGGGATGTCACCTTCCAAGGGAGTGCTATTTTATGGCCCTCCTGGATGTGGGAAAACTCTTCTGGCCAAAGCTATCGCCAACGAATGCCAGGCTAACTTCATCAGCGTCAAGGGTCCAGAATTACTTACAATGTGGTTTGGAGAGAGTGAGGCCAATGTACGTGAAATCTTTGACAAGGCTCGTGGGTCTGCTCCTTGTGTCCTGTTCTTTGATGAACTTGATTCAATTGCTACCCAGGTATGTTCAGGCTGATGAATTCTATTATTTTTGTGGATTAAGTAACTTTTTGCAGTAGGGTGGGGTTTTCTGCATGGATTTTTCTTGCAAGGATAATGTACTTGTCCTTTGTTGTGCCCTTCATGTGATGCTGATTTTACTTTTATATTTTGCAGAGAGGAAGCAGTGTAGGTGATGCAGGGGGTGCTGCTGATAGGGTTTTGAACCAACTTCTTACTGAGATGGATGGCATGTCTGCCAAGAAAACCGTCTTCATCATTGGAGCTACTAACCGACCTGATATCATAGATCCAGCACTGTTGAGACCTGGTCGTTTAGATCAGTTGATCTATATTCCTCTCCCTGATGAAGAATCTCGCTATCAAATCTTTAAGGCTTGCTTGAGGAAATCTCCACTGGCCAAAGAGGTTGACCTAAGAGCTCTTGCCAAATATACTCAAGGCTTCAGTGGGGCTGACATTACAGAAATATGTCAGCGTGCTTGTAAATACGCCATAAGAGAGAACATTGAAAAGGTATGACTGCCTATTTTCTCCCATATTAGTAATTTATTTCTGTGCAGTTAGATTGTGCAATACAGAATTTTTAGTGATTTGTGAGACTGATGAGATACTTAACATTTACAGGATATTGAGAGAGAAAGGAGAAGAAGGGAGAACCCTGAAGCGATGGAGGAAGATGTGGAAGATGAAGTGGCAGAAATCAAGGCTGCACACTTTGAGGAATCAATGAAGTTTGCTCGCAGGAGTGTGAGCGATGCCGACATCCGCAAATACCAGGCATTTGCTCAGACATTGCAGCAGTCAAGAGGATTTGGAAGTGAGTTTAGGTTTGAAACCGGTTCCAGGCCTGCTGCTACATCTGATCCTTTTGCAGCTTCAGCTGGAGCAGGGGCTGAAGAAGATGACCTTTACAGTTAAATCACCTTTCATTATGCGTATGCCGTAATTTATGATGATGAACAATTTATCTCTTTTCATTTATATAATATGTAGTATCTGTCAAATTGACTGTATTATGATGTAAAAGCTCCTTGGCATAACCTGTTGAGTTGATGAGAGCCTGGAGGATTAACTCCCTGGTTCTTCTACCCCATTGGAGTTCAGGAAACAGTTTTTGTTGTTTCGGAGTCAGCTATAGACAAATTGAAAGCTTTCTACATGATTCAAGTTCAATTGAGCATTTGGTTCGTTTCTTTTGAGTTTTTAAGTTGTAAAATTTTCTTCTTGTTGCTAAGAATTCCTAAATTTGTTTCTTCCTCATTTAATTGTGTTTTAAAAAGTTATCCTCTTTGACCCAACATGAGAAGTAGGTGAGGCTGTAGAATATTAACTCTTCTGATTCTGGATGTGTCAGAATTCCTGTTAGAATTTTGACAAACTTACAAATTCATCATCCTTAGTTCCTTACACCGACAAAACACCATTAAAATATAGATTTCCCCATTTCAGACCACTCTAACCCAAACCTAGCCAAAAACTCAGCTTCCTTCCCTCCTTTCATACTCTTACCTGCAACAAAACACCCAAAAACATTTTTAATGTTTTCAACGTTTTTAGCATAACAAAACATTACCATTTCCTTAGGCATAACAAAAAATATACGGTAAGTATGAAGATGGCAATTGGCAAGTGGGCGAACTGAACTTGGAAGCAAAAGTTGGGCCTTGTTCCTCATCAAATATAAAGTTAGCCCAATTTAAACTTGAAATTGAAAGCACCCAACCTAGCAAAAAATCAAAGCCCAAGACAAGGTTTGAAGATGCCCGGATGCAGGGGAGAAGGGGTTATGTTTCACAAAACAAAGGCATGGCAAATAATTTTGGGAAGATTAGATAAATGTAGGGGCGTGGGAAACTATCAAACTATTTGATTAGACTAAGCCACTTTATGGGAGACAAGTCCACATGACATGAGGAAAAAAAAATGGAGATTAATGTGTACTAATTAAGTGAGATACTACTCCATCATTGTCCTTGCACTTTACCCTTCTTTCTTGGTGTTTTTTTTTATATCTTGCATTTGGGTCTTTGCAATCTTTGATTATATAACCCCATGTCGGTTGTCAAGTCCTAACAATAGTTCTTGTGACCCAAAATCTCCCCTCAAAAAATATCATCTAAATAGTTGCTTGATACTTTGGCAAATTGCTTAGCTAGTAGTACTTTGCTTGTTTAGCTTCCCTTCCAATGATTTTGCTCTCCAAAGTCGTTTTCTTACACTTTTTAGTTTTTAATAGGGAAATAACTTGATTCTTATTCTTTAAATTGCATTGCATTACTATTCCCATTCATCTTTTTTGGATATTCTACAACAAGAAAGTTACAAATTTAAATGAGAAGACTCGATAGTTATTCTACTTAATTTTTGGTAACTCAATCGGTCTTGATATTTGTCCTCAGTATCATACAATTAAAAGTTTAAGATTTCACCCATGCACCCGAGTTGTTAGCTCAACTTGTGAGTGCACTCCGCCTTAATTTCTTAGTTTGGGTTGGATTCTCGTTAAGATGTTAGGGTATATGGGGATTTATTCTGATTGTAATGAGATTTCACTTGTATCACTAAAAAAAAAAACTTTAAGATTCCACCCCATTGTTCTAGTTTTGAAAACATGTTCAAGTTTAACCAAAATATGGATTCATCTAGCTTTTTGTTGAATTTGATTACAACAGAAATTGAATTCATAAATTCATTTAATTTAATGAAATGAACAAATTGGAATCATTGAACATTAATCTCTCCCAACCCTAGGTTTTGCTAATTACTTCAAGATCTATCAAGAAAATTAATATCCAATTTCATGCTGGCAATTTTGTGTGGTTCTGAGAACTTCAACCATATACGTTTTTCCTTTTCTAATTGAGACTTTATATACCGATCAAGCCTTCGATTCATACACAATAGCAAAAACTTTGAAACTACTCAAACTTGTGCCATTAAAACCTCCTTAGAAGAGAAAAGAAAAAAAAAAACCATTAAAACCAAACGCAGCCTCATGAATATCTGTCTGGAGGGGACATGAATTGTTGGGAATCATCAAATGCATTAGAGATATTTAGCATAATAGTTGTATATCAAATCATATCATTTATACCAAAATAAATAAGTAACAATAATGGTGATGAGTTGAGAGCACATCATATCATATCATATAATATATATTACACGTAGATACCAATCATGTCTAAGGGCATACTTTTCTATTCTACCCCACCCACCACCCTTTTACTCTTTTTTCCCATCCAATTATATAACCTATGGTAAACCATAATTGGCCCCATAATGTTGTCAAATTTAATGTGTTAAATCAAAAGACTTAATTTTTTTCAACTATAAAAAGACATGATTAGATCGATCTAATTTATTGGGTTGAGTGAAAGGAGCTCAATGTCTCTCAAGTAATTAGATTTCGAGTTCGAGTTTTGTGAATGGTGAAAAACAGATGTTGGGAAAGCTTCCCCTATATGAAGTTCGACACGCTTGGACTCCGGATTAGTCAAGGAACCAATGTGGTTACTGGATACTGGACGTACGAGAATAAAAAGAAAAAAATCTGAATTGGATGACGTATATTGACATATGATATATATATTAGAGTGAATTTGATTTGGGATTTAAAATTTTGAGAGACTCAATCTTATATTACATATGATTTTATGTGATTAGGTTTAAAATTTAAAAAGTTGAAGTAACCAAATATAAATTTTACAAAAAGATATGTAAGAGTGTAAAACGGGTGAAGTTGTACTATTGTTCATATCCTTATGAAAAATTAGATATTTCTCATTTCCTAAATATTTCTTGCTATAAAATGAAAACATGTGATGTATATAATATTGGCAAATGGTATATGATCCCTATCCGAGAGACATGGTTTGAATTAGCTTTGCACTATACCAAAAAAAAAAAAAGGCACTACATATTAAGCAAGGCAAATGGTTGAGATGAATAATGGAAGAAGAATCAATCAGAAGAGTGACAAAAAACCATCTGCTGCAAATAATAATATACCATAGCCCAATTCCATAAAGAATCTAATATTATGGAACAACTGACAAGTGGTTGGAGAAGATAACCTAAAAAGATCAGATCAGATAAAAAAACAGGTGAAAAAATTTGGGATTGGGGATTTGGGGGGACCTAACTTTCATTTTGGTTGAAACCCTTTTTTTATTACGCCATGCAGGCTGCAGCAGAGCATTATTATTCATTCACACCCAGCACCAGCAGAGTCCTTTTCTTTGAAAATTTTTTTGATTTGGTTTTTGTAAATAAAGGCACCCACACGTGCGTTTCCACGTTGAAATGTAGACTAAACGAAAACATCGTTAAATGCTGCTGCTATGTTCTGTTTTTTTGACAGAAAATCAATCGATTGAAAGTCGTTCAACTTAGCAGCAATAGCAGCAGCCTGTTTTGGTACAGCTTGGCTTCTGGCTATTGCAGTAGTAAAAGTAACCATGGTGGTAAACACAAAAAATGAAACAACAAAAACAAAAACAAAATCAAATCACAAAACCCCAACTCTGTTCTCTTCCTATATTTCAACGTTGTCAGGAATGCACGTGTTGTCTCTGCTTTGGGTCCCTTTCCCCCTCTCCTTCCTTCTTCTTCCCTTTTCCCTCTTTGAATTTGCCCTTGTTTCCACATTTTGGTGCCCCATCCCATCCTTTCAACTTTTGCTCTTCTGTTGATGACTTGATTCATTTAGCTTAACACAACAACACATTAATGGTTTCAAATTTATGTCACGAGGCATTATGATCCCAAAGCCTATATCCCATCAATATGTTTCAATATGCTTGTAGTTTTCACAACATTTGGAATTTTCAACATCCTTCTTCTTTCAATTCAAACTACATTAAGACAGCTAAAATTTTATATTAATCATTTTGGATAAAAGGGTATTTGAAATATATATACATTCGAAATCTAAAAACATATTTTAATGTTTTCTTTAATACTGTAATTCATTTTTTGGTACTCGAGGCTGTTAGGGATCGAATTCTAATCACTGAAACTCAGAATCCAACACTCTATACCAGTCGGCCAAATACCCAATAGTTTAATATTGTTATTTATGATGAATAGCAAAACAATAGTGGACGTTGAATACATAATGAGGGAGAAAAAAAGGTGATGAAAGCGTTGATGCATGATAAAATTAGGCTATGATGAATGTGAAATATTGAATTTTTGGGTGGGGGATCATATTGATGTTGATGATGAGCAACAAGGACTAAAATCGGCAGGGAGAGTGGGACCAAAGGCACAGAAAAGGAAAGCGAGAGGGAGGGCCGCACGAGGGGCACTGAGAATTAACCCTTACAATTCCATCCCCTTAGCTCCTTCCCCTCTTTTTTTTCTCTCTTTCTTTCCTCTAAGGATTCTCGCTATCGGCTGACACATTTCCATTGACCCACTCGCATCATCTACCTATTGCCTCTTTTGATATTGATCTCCTTTTACTCGACTCAACTCTTTACGAAAAAAAAGAGAGGGAAAAACAAGTCTTCATCTTTCTTTTAATAAGAGCATTTTGAACATCTCTGTGCATGTATCAATTATTGAATCAAATATTCTTTCGACTTCTAAATTATGATCAGATAATTAATCTCGATATTGGTTAACGAATAACGAATTAGGTTGATGTTTCTTACTCCATGGATTGTGAGGGTAGCCATTAATTAGTACAACAACATTGGCCTAAAGCCTTCAAAAGTAGATGGAAATTGTGGAGACAGGAATCAAATTGTACCAACTTGTTCTAGCTATATACCTATTGTGAGGATTTTTTTTTTGGCCAAAAAACTACTATGAGGATCAATAATGTTTATTTATTTTTCACCCTGAAAATGCTGAATATGGTTCCAATATTTCATTTGGTAGATATTTTTGTTTTACTTTTCTTGGTCAGAATTCAGAAGATGTGATTTTTTTTTTCTTCCGAAAAAAAAGAAAGAGAAAAGACCAAACAAACAGAGACCTAAAAGGAATTATCACAATTTCTAAAATCATCATAGTAAAAAGCGAATTCAAACTGTTTGGTGCCTAATGTATATATAGTATCCTATTCCTTGATTGGGTAGTATCTTTTTAACTGTTGCTAATTGGAAGTATATATAGTATCTTTCCGATCCTTTCTTTTTTCTTTTGTAAAAAGCATTATTTACTATAGCATTTTTGTTTTTACCAGCCTCTATTATTAATTTCTCATTACTCATTTTGTATACCATATAGTCAAAGTTAGGTTTCATATTGTTCTTTGAAATTGAGACTATACCATTGCCTTATATAATACACTATGCTAGATCACTAACAAAAAGAAAATAATAAACTATGCTATGTGGACATATATATTTATGGTTAAACCACCAAAAAGAAAGAATAAACTGTGTGAGCTAAAACAGGATTGAGAGTTTGAGATAAGAATCATTTTCATTTCTTAAAGAGATTGAGATTACAAACGCACAGAATACCTGTACACCGCTACATGATTAGTTACATCATCGAAACGCTAATAAACCCAATGAAATCTCATTACAATTCAAATAAATCTTCTATGCCCAAACATCTAAATGAGAATTCAACCCAAACTAGAAACTATACCCTAAATAAACTACCTACCTACCAAATAAACAAACAAACTCACATTCCGTGAGAGTTGAACCCAAGACCTCATGATCTGGGTAGGCTGGAACTAAGAGTCCAGTACTCTACCACCAGGCCAAATGCCCGATGGCACAGGATTGAGAGTTTAATTTGCCAATAAATTTGCGCTTGCATTATTATGATTAGGAAAATTCTAAACAACCAGAAAAATTGATCAGAATTTTGTCCCAAATGACATGTGGGGTCATCCCATGTTTTGTAGCAAAACCCCACTTAAATAGTGGTGGGACTAGTTTGCTGGATCAATCATGTAACAACACGTCATGGAGGACCAAATTTCGGATCAATTTTCTATTCATGTAGCAAAACTCTTATGATTATTAGTTGCTACAACTTAGCTAGCAGGTTTATCTATAAGCTATATAAGTAGCATTTTTTTTTATTATTGGGTCTTATTGAGGGGATCGCATTCACACAGTGATCTATACTTCACTTTTTAACTAACTATTTTATACAAGGACAAGGATGAATGGCAATAACTGTCAAGATGTCAATGTTTTACAAACTATATATATTAAAAAAAATCCAAAGAGCACTCTTTAAATCATTTTTTTTAAAAAAATTAATTATGCTATATAAGCTAGCTACTACCATTTTTTTTATAGTAGTACATTAGAGAGCTATGATCTTAATTAAGGAAGGGTAATGTCGGAATCAGAGGTTGAAATCTCATATTTGAAAGAAAATTTCAACTATAGTAATATTTTGTCAATTCGGAAAAACTACTAATTACCATTACTTACCATTATTCAAACCTTAATTAGTTTTCAACCACAATAGCATTCCTATCAAGATTGACCATTTTTTACCATGTCATTCATGGAATTTGATCGATTATACTCATATAGGCGAAATTTCATATTAGAATCTTATATATTTGAGTATAGTAAAGTACTTAATTTGTTTAGAGAGAGAGAGAAACACTTGATTAGATTGTTGAAGGTGCAAAAGAAAAGCATGATTTGTCTTGTAATAAAGGGAGCATGCTCTTCCCCCGGAAGCATAATAATAAAGCTTAATGTGATAATGTTGTCATATCAAATCTTAAGTGTTTTCACTCTCACACATGTGATTTTCAGTGTACTTAAGGGGATATCATGTTGGCTATATATAATTCAATTTCACATGCATCTTTCGGATTTAGAGCTTTTTGTTTGAAATCATTATTATTATTATTGCTGTTTGCTTCTTGCGGTCTTGCCCTTTCCACATCAAAAAAACTAGTCCCCTTTTTATATCATGTCGTTTATTTGATTTTCAAAACTATAGTGAACATGTTTTTGAATGATTAAATGGATAAATATTCAGAACCAAATTAAGGAAAAAAAAAATAAAAGGAAAAACCAACCTGTAAAAGGGTGTAACCAAAATATGCTGACTAGTCAAGAACACTCATTTATATTAGTCAACTTATTATACATTTCTGTCGAACAGTATAACTCTTTTAGAATAGGGCTTTGATTGATTTTGCCCCCTTTTCAAAGTTTGAGGCTATACCCTGCAGGGTAAATTCCAGACTCAATAGTAAATTTCTTTTCCATTATTTATAGAGATGATGTATTCAAATCATGAACATAAATGTGTACATATCAGGTGAGTGTTAGACTAGGCAACGGCCATGTCTCAAGGGTCCGTGACAGTTATTTACCTACATTTTGTATGTGACATTCACAATCGTGACCTGATTTTAGTACTATAATACCGTTACTGAAATTAAAAGTTCAACATTCTATTAACAAGTCAAGTCACATGAGGCCAATTATATATATTGCATCTTTTTTTTTTTTGGTATTTAAAGTTATTAGGGATTGAACCCTTTAAATCTGACGAGAATAATATTCTACGACAAGCATTTCATTTATTTTCAAACCGACCCATTTCCTATCTATTATTTGATTAACTAATCCTTTATATTGTAATGTGTGAAGGGTCAAATGTTTTTGGTAATTCCTCATGAGTGGATGAATCAAGATAATTTTGAATCAGAGTTCTAGATTAATTGTTGTTCATCCCTCGCTGAAATAATATCCCAGGGTTTGCAGCGATAACTTGGTATATCTAATGTACGACCATTAACTAAAATATGTCTATGGTTAACTAATTGGCAAGCTTGATGAATAATCGAAGTCATGCCCAATCGAAAAAGGATGTTATCCAAACGCATTTCAAGACTGAAACTAAGAATCCAGCACTCTACCATCAGGTCAAATGCCCGATGGCATATATATTGCATCTTAAATTGTTGTTCCTAATCTATGATATATAGTTTAATTTGCCTTAGGGAAAACTTGTAATATTATTGTTGCAAAGATGATCAAAACAATAGTAGGTAATTTTTTGGCATCAACAATAGTAGGTAATTAATCTATATATATTTGACGTATGGTGAGCCATTCCATTCAATCTAAGCCGATGGATTTTTGTTGGATGTAAAGGAACATTAAACGAAAACATGGTTTGGATTGGGAGACAAAACAAAAATATAAACAAGTTGAAACTTGGAGAGGTGGGGAGAATGGTCCAAAAGGAAAATAATTCTAAAATTAGTGCTATAAGGGGCTCATTGTCTGATGTTCCCTAAGCAAATAAGGACCTGGTGATTAGATTGTCTGAATTTGACGAATCATTTTTAGAATCTACAGGGTATGGGATAGGAGCAGCTTGATTATAATGCAACTCTCCATTCAATATTTTTCCTCATAAATTTTTACTGTTTGTTTTCCTTGTCTAATTACTGTAGTAGTCTAATGATAATTAATTTCATGTTATCATGAACTTGATTAGTTTAATGATTTCATTCATGGGATTGACAGTGAAAAAAGGAAGATTGAAAATCTGGGAAAGTTGTTGAAGGCATCTCTCTTACCAATGATGATTTCATGTGAAGAAACTGGAGGACAAATAGAAGAATCTATACAAGTTCCTATTTATAGCATAATAAAAACTTTTGGAAAAAAAATGAATAAGTTGACTGGCTGTAAAATATATCAGATCAAATTCAGCAGGAGGCAAACAGAAAAGACCCAGTTGCAGTTTATTATCAGTTTATGACCTCTTGAAAATATCCAGATGCTGCAATCCAAATTGGTGCACTGTTTATAGATTGAAAGATAAAAGGAAACATATGTGAAAGTATTATCAGTCAGAAAACTGAAAATCCTGGAAAATGCAGAAAAGAAGGGAATTTTCATTGTTTTACCTAATGGATGGATGAGAAAGAATTTTGATGACAAACCCAGATTTCCTTTCAGTCCCATCAATAATGCTTTTGACAGGAAAACAACAAGTTTTGAACTTTCACAGCATTCCAAGAAAAGCAAAGTAAGAAAGAAAAGAAAAGGAGCAACAAGAAAAGAAGAGTCTGCAGCAACCATTACAAAAAAATTACAAGGACAATCAATTCCCCATTAACTTAATTTGAACAAATATGCAATCAAAAACCTTAACCAGATCTAACTATATAAAAATTTAACAATGAGCTACAAATTTATACTAATATACTACTCAAAACCACTTGTTTTAATTACACTCCTATACAAAAGTAGAGACAAGACATAGAATCCAACCAAAGCTGGCCCCCTGACTAAGGGTCGCCGCGGTCACGCCAGCAAACAAGCATAGCTATGCAACGGCGGAGGATGTAGAATTTGGCTCGCTGCCTCTTAACCAAATGGCTGCACTTTTGACCAAATGACCTGCAAGGCTCACAAGCATGATTCTTACTACTAAATCTTGTGTCGTTTTCTTTGCCTGCCATATTGACGAGGTTGCTGTCTTAATTCCCTTTTTTTTCCTTTGCTTTGTATATATATATAAAACTCCCACTGCTCTGCTGCTGCTACACTACTATACTGATATAATATTATAGCTAGAAGCAGCTTTCAATATGAAGAAAGATAGAGAGGATTGAATAATGAGGCTTTGGGGTTATTTATATATAGACAGGAGGAAATGTGGGAGACTTTTTGAAGTTGAGATTGAGAGAGGGTTTTGTGTTTGATTCTGGGTTGGGCTCCTCTAAATAAGGTATATGGACTGTAGCCACTGCAACCCACCAGCTGTCAGGGGAGATTGAAGCAGAGCAGCATATAATATATATGAGAAAGAAAAAAATGATGAAGTATGGACCATTAGGTTAGTCTCTCGTGCCCAAATTCACCTGGACCGTTACCATTTCGGGTAGGGAAGCACTTACCTACAATGTGCTCCTGTGTCCTATACATCATTTTATTGATGTTCGGAGGATGGAAATCACCTGCCCCAATTTGTAGGGAAAAAACCCGGTTTACCTTAAACATTAGTTATTGTAAGGTTCATATGTGAGTACATTTCGCTCTAAACTCCCACATTGGGGATGTTGAGAGTGACTTACATAAGTGCATGCCTCCTAAGTCTAATTATTGACTTTCTTTTGAGTTAAGGTCAATTTAAGCATGAGTGCAAGTCTTTCTAGAGTTTCTAATGGGGGACCAAAGTAAAGTAAGAATTAATAATGTAAAACATGCAAATAAAACAAGAAAAGGGTCTAAATCTAAATGCTAAAAGACCTAAAAGCCACATGTAAACAGTGTGGAGAGCAGAATTCAGAAGAGATTCCTCCTCCTTTATAACTATTATTATTGCAAAATGTTGCAAAGGAAAGGAAACATCATTGTCCCAATAAGAACAACATTGGAAAGTTAGTATTTTGCTAAAGTGATGAAAAACTGATGATGATAAGTTGAATATAAACAGGGTTAAGCAACAGTGAAGAGGATGTCTTCTTCCTGTCATCATGCTTTCTTTTTCTTCCAATTGGTGGTGAAAAGGTGATGAATGTGATATCAAAAAAATGTCTGTCTTCATATTCATTTGCTTGTCAATTTTAATTAACAGTTTGCTTTCATCTTTCTTTCTCATAATTAATGAGAACTGCAGTAAGCAGAAAATAGTACCAACTTGGAGAAATTAGCAGAAGCAGAAAGATAGAAAAAAAAAGTTGATGACTGATTAGTGATTTGTCACTTCAAAATTCAAAATTTTACCAAAGGATACAAAAATGCAATAGAATTTGAACTTTACTGTAAAAAATGATGAAAAGGGTACCAAAAATTTGCAGAGTAGAAGGCATTGAAGATAAGGGCTACGGTTAATGGATTGAATGTTAATATTAATGGTGATTTTGTACCATGTTCAAAACAAGAAGAAAGTCAAGAGTCAGAGATCCTGTTATGTCTGGGGCCCTGCCATGTGCTAAGCCAGTTTCAATTTTAGTCTTTTTGGGGCTCTTAGGAAAAAAACCTTTTTACTAATTGATGGGTCGCCATCTTCCATGATTTACCACTTAAATGTTATCATTTCATCATTGCTCTGTGTTCTTTTTCCTTTCTAACCTTTTGCTACAATCCATATATGCTCCATTGGCCTTGTAAATAGCTATACTGTTTGTTTCCTTCCTTCTTTCTTCAATTCCTTCGTCTGCAATATCCATATTCTTAAGTACAAGTGAAATTCAGAGGGCATCCAATGGTGAAAAGATGGGAATAATAAGATTCCTCCTTTGGGGTTTGGCTCATTATAGCATAACAGTTTTTACCATTTGCCTCTACTAATCATTTATGTCATAAGCATTTGGTTGGGATTGTTTTCAAACAGTTCACTTTTACCATATTGGTAGAGAAAGTGGCATGACATAAGTCATGAATAGGATGATCGATCATGTTACCTCCTATTCTTTTGGAGCTTAATGATTAAGTCTAAATCCTTAATTACTGTCCCAACTTTTTTAACAAGTTAATCAATGAATACCATGATTACTTGGTTTAGAATCAACCAGATTTTCGATGGGTTCTTGTTTCATGAATCAAGTGCAAGCCCAACCCAAGTTTTGGTATACCTATATATTTCATCAGATTGGGTCTAATTTTCCCATGTATTTGTTGAGATTGAGAGTTTGAGACCAACCCAAGAACAACTTATGTAAGTATTGGACTCCGGAAGAGCCCTGTATTGATTTGTTACATTGACTGATGGATTGTGCATCAATCTTCTTACTGACAGGTTTTGAGAAAGCCCAATCCAAGTTGCTTAAACCATAATCCTTACAATTTCAATTTTCAAACACTTTGCTCAATGAAACTCAACAAGTAGCTGGATACACATTTATGATTCAAGCTTATAAAAACAAACGACTTAATGTTACGTTTGCGTATAAACTTTAATTTTGTACATTTTACCTCTTAAACTTGTAATTTGAAGTCATGTTAGACTTTCTTAAACAATATTACCACGTCAGTGCCTTGGTCTGACGTGGTCTTACCACGTGGTATTTTTGATCCGACGTGATATTGCCACATCAACAATACCGTTTGAGAGGGACTAATATGTCCTCATATTACAAGTTTAGGGGGCAAAAAGTCCCAAATTAAAGTTTATGGGCCAAAATATCAATTTTAGACAAGTTTAGGGAGGCAAAAAGAGAATTTAGTCTAAAAATAAACAGAACAAATTTCCATTTTATTGCCTGATTGGTCATTTTGATTTCTACACATCTCCTGGAGGTGATGGTGCAGAAGTAATCCTTCGGCCTCTCTCAGACTTGCTATTCTCAGCAAATTTAAGGCTTCCATGGTGCAACCCTTTCTCCTTTTCATCCTTATCCCATTCCGACCCATAATAATATTCTTCACTACATTTCTCACTATGCTTTGAAGCAGGAAAAAACATGCTTCCCCATTGAGGAAAATGCACCACCGAAACAGGCAAAGTACAAGCAACAATCATGATCCCCATGTAGAAAATCCCAGTTGCAGTCGAGTAATGTGAGCTTGTGAAGAACAACAATTGTGTCAAACCAGACCCGAAGTTTCCCCCTGCACCTGTTAGGCCAGAGATAACACCCAAAGATCGACGAGAAATGAAAGGAATGATCCCGAACGTGGCGCCGCAAGCAGCTTGAGCACCAATTGAGAAGAGAATCATGAAGAATATGGAGAGGGACAAAGAGTTTGCTCGGCCGAGACATATGCAGAATATGCCTCCTAGTGTTTGAAGGATGTACAAATTCCATAGACGTCCACGCATGCCGAAATGGCGTGCGGCTATGTCGGACAAGAAGCCTCCCATGGGGCGAGCGAATATGTTTGCCATTCCAAATGTTGCAGCTATAATACCGGCTGTGTGGAGCTTAAGGCTAAACCTAAAGAATGACATCAAGAAAGAACAATAATGATGTTAATTAATTTCTCTTCTTGCTTAAAAGAGAGATTTGTAAGGTTAAAATAAAGGGAAGATTTGAACCTGTCAAAGAAATATTCCGCAATGACATTATCTGTTGTTAATTCTACACCTAAAGACATTCCATAGAGAAGAACAAAAATCCATGTTCTGTAATTTGTAATGGCATACCATAGCACCTGTCCATTGCAATCAATGTTAATTGACAAATCTTATAGTAGCATACTAGTTTTTAGCCAAGTTTTTTAATCAGGTTAATTCCTCCAATTTCAAGGCAAAATCCGAATTAAATGATTTAATAGACATTTTAGCCCCTGAACCTGTAAGGAAGGGACAAAATAGCCATTGAATATCTAATTCTTTCCATTACAGTCCTAAACTTGTAAAAAATGGACAAATTGATCATTTTTGGACGAAAATTATCCCTTTTTTACAAGTTCAGTTTTTCCATAGGTTAATTCACCCACTTCAAAGTCAAAATCCAAATTAAAATGACTTCATACACATATCTCCCCATGAACTTATAAGAAATGGACAAGTTGGTACGGCTCCTAATTGAACGAAAATTTAATGAAACGTACCAAATTCTAAATTCCGTTCAAAAAATGACTAATTTGTTCATTTTTTAGGTTCAAAATATCTAACAAGCCGAAATTAAAATGATAACTTGCCTTAAAGAACTTATCCTTCGGAACATCTCCTTTCTTCTGCAGAGTACTAAGATTGCCATCAGGCAAATCTTGGCCTAATGTCAAGACCAAAAGTCCCATGATTATATGTAACCATCCCGGTACAAAAAATGCAATCCTCCAAGCAGTAAATGGAGTTGCACCGGCATGTTTGGTTAACTCAAAAATAAGTGGCATAATGAGTTGAGTGGCGCCGCCGCCCATGTTTCCCCACCCTGCCGCCGTCCCATTAACGAGTCCAATGATCTTCCCATTAAACATGGTACTCATCCAATACTGACAAGACACAAATGTTGCAAGAGAAAAACCAATCATGAATCTTACAGCTATGTACCCTCCGGCCGATGAAACAAACGACATACAAAATACGGTCGGCGCCGACAACATGATCAAAAAAGCACAACCGTAACGAGGGCCTAACAAGTCACAAACTGCTCCCATTACAAGCCTAGAGAAGATGCTGCCGGAGACAGAGGCTATTCCAGCATTGCCGATGTCGGATTTCGTGAGGTTAAGGTTGTCACGGATGATAGGAACAAGGGGAGCTGCTGCAAAAGTGGAAATGAAACAAGTGAAGAATGAGAGCCAAGAAAGATGGAATGTGACCATATGGGGTTTGGCAAAAGACAGAAGGTTGAAGACTTTGGATTTGTGTTCTGAATCGACAGGAAGTGCAAATTTTGCTGTGGGGTCTGTTGGGATTGTTGGGGAAGTGACTGCAAAAGCAAAGGCTTGTTCTTTTGCTGAAACTCCATGCATGGAGCTTCCTGGTTCATTCTCTGTTTCAGTCATGGTTTTTTTTTGGCCTTCCAAGTTCCACTCGAAGAAAGAAAAAAAGGAGGATAATTAATGACTTTCTTAATTTCTAGTAATGAAGTTTGGCAGGGCTACTTTTGCAAGTAGTGTTGGCTTGGCATTGCCATTTAAATAAGGCTGAAATGGTTGATTTGAAGGTAAAAACAGAATAAATAAGCCTTAAACCCTTTTCGTGCTCTACACTTGTACGATTTGGATCCTTTTATCCCTAAATTTTAATTTTGGACATTTTACCTCATGAACTTGCAATTTAAAATCATTTTAATCCCTCTCAAATGGTATTACTGATGTGGCATGCCACATCAGCATCTTGGTCCGACACATCAGCAATATCATTTGGTCCACATCAGCAAATCATTTGAGAGAGATTAAAATGGTTCCAAATTGCAAGTTTATGGGACAAAAAATCCAAAATTAAAGTTTAAGAACAAAAAATCAAAATCGTACAAGTTTGGGAAAAAAGGCTTTAAATCGAACAAATAATCTGATTTAAACCAAATATTCACAAGTTGTATATGTCTTTTCACCCCTAATCTTCCATTTCTGTCGTATTTGGGCAAATTAAGTATATTTCATCTGGTTTCTAATTGGTCTGCTGCAACCTAGTCAAAACACATGGAATATGCATGGTTCTCTTTCAAAGTGTCATTGCATGCCTGGCTGACAGAGACAAGAACTCATTTTCCTTAAAAATTAAACTACTACATGTCTACATTACCCTTTCGCATGTTCTAAGAGTTTTAATTTAGTATTATTTTACTTTAAAAAGGTTTAATTTGTTTATAATTCCTAGCAATTTGGAAGGGGGAAGAAGGAATATATTAAGACTGAAATGAGTATATTACCATTGTTGGCAAAGCCCCTAATTATCAATTTGTTTTCATTCTTTTATCGTTTTTTGTCTTTGGGGTTAAACTACGCTCCGCCCCTTCCCCAAATTTTCATAACCAAACCTTTCTTTCAATCGGCCATGAAGGCATAAACACATAGCAAAACTCCAAATAGGAGAGTTAGCAAGAAATGTTACCGTGACTTAAATTAGCCAATATCTGCTTGTCTTATTACAATGTCTGATGCAATGATATCAAACAATATTAATTTGATTTCATGGGATATATATTTACCATCAACTGTGTTTAATTAAAGCCCCGTTTGCATCTGCATTATTAATTAGCTTAATTAGTTAATTGATAGGTGTACAGTATTAAATTGTGAGATCCCTAGATTTGAGTCCCATCGATATATATGAGTTCATTTGTTATTAAATAGGCAAAGGGATATATTCGATTGTAATAAATTTCTATAATATATCTTACCCTTAAAAAAAGAACCAATAACAATAAGAGTGATGGTCCTATGGACTCGAGTCCGTGGGAATTACCACGCAACCGAGGCTAAATCACACGTATGATTATAAATTGATGTGAATTTTAAGTTTACCCAATGTTTAGAAGTCCATATCTACCTATAAAATAAATAAAAAAATTTATTTGGAGTTAAACTTCATGTTCAAATCTTATCTTAATTATTAATGTCCTTAATTGAACAAAAGAAAAATTTATTTGGTTAAAGGTTAAAGGTTTTTTCACGCTTCTAAATATCATTTTTCCAACTTTTTTCCGAATAAATTTTAATTAAATCAAAACAAGATTCAGATACTCGTAGAAACAAATCCTTAAATCCAACGAGGCTGAGATTTGGTTAGGATAAATATAGATATTTCAAGGAGTCTTTGCGCCCAAAATCATGTAAAACTAACCCGGGCTCCGGAACGCGTTTTTAGGCAAAAACCGTGATGGTTTGTACACGATTTCGGCTAAAAACTGACCCGAAAAGTTTTTTCTCAATTCTCTTGCCACAATACTTATAAAAAATAAATAATTCAACGCCAAAAAGATTAAAGGATTTTTCACGCTTCTAATATCATTTTCCAACTTTTTTCCGAATTAAATTCTAATTAAATCGAAACAAGATTCAGATGCTCGTAAAAACAAATCCTTAAATCCAACGTGGCTGTGATTTGGTTTGATGAATATAGATATTTCAAGGAGTCTTTACGCCCAAAATCATGTAAAACTAAGCTGGGCTCCGGAACGCGTTTTTAGCCAAAAACCGTGATGGTACACGATTTCGGCTAAAAACTGGCCCGAAAAGTTTTTCCTCAATTTTCTTGCCACAATACTTAAAAAAAATATATAATTCAACGCCAAAAAGATTAAAGGTTTTTTCACGCTTCTAATATCAGTTTTCCAACTTTTTTCCGAATTAATTTCTAATTAAATCGAAACAAGATTCGGATACTTGTAAAAACAAATCCTTAAATCTAACGTGCCTGAGATTTGGTTTGATAAATATAGATATTTCAAGGAGTTTTTGAACCAAAAATCATGTAAAACTGACCAAGGCTCCGGAACGCGTTTTTTTTGCCAAAAAACGGTGATGGTTAGTACACGATTTCGGCTAAAAACTGACCCGAAAAGTTTTTCCTCGATTTTCTTGCCACAATACTTATAAAAAATATATAATTCACCGCCAAAAAGATTAAAGGTTTTTTCACGCTTCTAATATAATTTTTCCCAACTTTTTCCGAATTAACTTTCTAATTAAATCGAAACAAGATTCAGATGCTCGTAAAAACAAATCCTTAAATGCAATGTGGCTGAGATTTGGTTAGATAAATATAGATATTTCAAGGACTCTTTGCACCCAAAAACATGCAAAATTGAGCCGGGCTCTAGAACGCGTTCTTAACCAAAAACCGTGATGATTAGTACATGATTTCGGCTAAAATCTATCCCGAAAAGTTTTTCTAAATTTTTTTGTAACAATACTTAGAAAA
>AWUE01019414.1:0-55015 GCA_001974825.2 Corchorus olitorius
CTCGGTCCGTCCCGGCCATGAACACCTCTAGTAAAAAAGTAATCCCCAAAATAAAAAATGGTTAAATGTCAATCAATCAATAATGTAGTTGAATAATCCAATTGTCAAGTGACAAATAAATTATGTCCAACATAAATATGATTAATCAAACTAAAATCAAAATCATAATGGATTAGCACGTGGTAATGTTGTTAACCTTTTATATTAGACAACTAATTACTTGATTAAGACATTGGATTAAAGCTAATTGTTATATTTCATATTCTGATCTGCTATTTTGATGTATAATAAAGTTTTACTATTAATTCCACTCTTTGAAAGAATGCCGGAAAACCCATTTGTCACTTAAATAATTAATTTTGTTTCAAACATCAACAGTTCTATTGATAAGATTGTCATGAGCTATTAATTTATTAATTCCACTCTAAGGCCTATTCCCATATGCATCAATGTGCAATTTACAAACTTTGATCGAACAGATAGGTTGTAAGTTCAAGACCCACTGATTTTGATTATCATCATTTAACTCGTATCCGACACCTTACAGAGTACTAAACCCATGACCCATAAAATCTCCGGGTCGTGATAAGAGTACTAAACATTTAATTTCAGTAGTAATTAATTAAAATTTAAATCTTGTGATGACCTTAAATATAAAAAAAGGAAAAAGAAAAAAAGAAATGAAAAAGACTTTCCACTGCAGCAAAATCTGATCTCACCACATTCTCAAACAAAAGACCTATGGGTAGCTGAAAAAGATGCTGCTATATGGTATAAAATTAAGTGGAATATTTAGGCAATTTCAGTTGACAAGATGATCATGAAAGCAACAAGCACAATAAAAACTGATCAAAGGGGGGACTTTATGTCACGGGAAAAGAACCCCACAAGGCCTGTTGAAGTTATTGATTCATTGGCAAATTGCTTCTTTTGCTTTGGTTGGATGATTGTACACCAAAAGGAACAAGTTTACCTTTCACCAGTAACCAGTTGTTATTTGCTGCCAATCAAGTTCCAGCCGATGGATTGAGCCCCATTTCATGTGGAGGAAACACTCTATTATTATGGTACAACAAGGAGGATTGCCCAGATCTCTTTAATCATCAATTATTTAGATGAATTGCCCCACCTTGCCCCAAAATGAAAATGATAACTCTTTTCTTACCACATCAGATTGTACTGTATTTGGCCCTAGCTACCTTGTGGACCTCTTTCTGTACTATATGTTTATATACATTTCATTTTAGCTTAATAGCTTTTATCAATGTAGTTCTATATATTCTTTTATTTTTAATCAATTAATTATTCAACTAGATAGTTTCTTCTTTCTACTTGTATATAATTCACATATTGCATATATAATGTTACATGGGAGGAACTCCCAATATTATCGACTAAAGTTCCTTTTTGCCCTCTAAATTTGTTTAAAATTAATCTTTTGCCTCCTAAACTTTAATTTGAGACCTTTTGCCCCCTAAACTTGCAATATGAGGACATTATGCCCCTCTCAAACAATATTGCTGATGTGGCATTGCTACGTCAGTGCCTTGGTCCAACGTGGCATTGTTGCGTCAGCAATACCATTTGAGAGTTACTAAAATGTTCTCATAGTGCAAGTTTAGGGGGCAAAAAGTCCCAAATTAAAATTTAGGGAGCAAAAGGTCAATTTTAGACAAATTTAAGGGGCAAAAAGGGACTTTAGTCCAATATTATCTATTGCCTATTAAATATGATATTGGATTTGAGCCTTATAAGTTATGAATGACGAAGAAAATAAGTGTTTGGAGAAATTTTTCATATGAGATCTGTTGCAATTCGACTCTAAATTAACCAAGACCATAATGCCACTAGTCCCTTGTACCAAAAAATCGGACGAATTAGAATACAGAAAAAACTTTGCCAAGTGCATAATATACTACTCCTCCTTATTTATGTAATCATCAACTCCTTATTAAGCGAGCTATAAAAGGTTTATATATTGCTTTTGATCCGTGGATAATCCATTGGAACTTGGAAGCAAGTGACAAGTTGTAATTGATCTTCATTCTTCAAGTGGTACTGCATGTTAATTGATCATTATTTCCATAAACGGGCTAATATATAGGTTAATTATTACTATTGTTTAACTTTGATCCATAATCCATTGTGACTTGGGAGAAGTGACAAGTTGTAACCTTCAAGTGGTAAAATAAGCATATATTAATATGATTTTATAATTAATTCAAGAAATTAATGAGAAATTTGTATGAATTAAATTAATTTAGTGAGTGGTTATGACTTATGAATAATTAATTATTATTGTTGTTGTTTTATGGTATTGCTTTGTTGACAAGGCAAGTTTCTACTGGGTCACGGTAGGAAGGTGTTTGTATAAATACATAAACCCTGTTGAGGGTCCAAATAAATACTATTGAACTAGCCGTCTAGGCTTAATGATTCATGCCATCTCTCCCCTCTTTTCTCTCCTCCTTCCACTTCGCTTCACACGCACACAGAAGAATAGCTTCAAACCTTTCATGATCGGTTTTCTGCATAACCCAGATCAATTGTTCTTGCAAAATTTCCTTTCTTTTTTGCTACATATTTTTCTACATATTTTTTTCAGAGATTGCAAGTGATCTTTTTTTTTTAATCATCAGAAGAGATATATATGGTGGAGTTAGATCTCTAGAAACACATTGTGCACTGATCAATATGATCTTTAATTCAGTTTTTGTTTTTGTTTTTTTTTTTAGTTTAATTTTATAATTTCCTTGATGAATTTGATGATGATCATTTTGTTTGATTATATATTAGGGTTTTGTCTTAGCTAGAGTACCACTCTTCTAGGATCTAGACAAGGGATCTACTCCATGCAGCTTTATATCAGATAAAAATAATCATATCTGTATATGTATATATCTAAACTTTGGCCTGGTGCATCTTGTCAGATCCTATATAAGGAATTGACATTTTACAATATCTCTGTAGAAAACTGATATAGTATTCATTAGTCCATAATATCTAGTTAATAATTAGCCGGTTTGATCATGTTTATGCTTTGTGGGTATAATTATTTTTTCGTTTGAGGAGCTAGCAGTAGCAGTCGTTGTTTGCAGATGTAGCATCATCAAGATTCACATGCAAAGTATGTATATATATGCATATGATATATATTGGTTTTGGCCTGGGAATCCTGATGATGCTGCATTCGCAATGAATGGCTTCATGGAGACAATTCTTTGATCGTTTTGGCCCAAAAAAAAAAGAAGGGAGAGACAATTCTTTGATCGGCTTCTTCCTTCCCAAACATGATGGATTTCTTATCTATCTCATTTCAAGGAACTTTGAAGGTATGTTTTTAGTAAGAGTATATATGTAAAATGCAAATTGGATCTAATTAGTCGACTAATTATCAAGTGTAGTTGATCATGATCATCAGCTAGAACACAATATTATAAGGATATATGGATGGTATTCTTTGGAGGTTAGATTGAAAGTACTCAATCACAGCAAAGAGTCTAAGGTCTGTTATAAGGTGAGATTCCTCAGAAGACTTAATTTGCTCTCACTCACTGATTATGCTTAAATTAATGTTAACTGCATATATATATAACATATTTATATTACTAGTATATAATTGCATGCTAAATGATATCTGAAGTACATTATTTTCCTTTTCTACCCGATTCTCTGATAACTAGATCTTTATGAAATCATATTCCATGTCTTTTATATATATATATATATATATATATGTAAGCATCAAGACAAAGTGATGAAAATCTTACAAGTATACTCGCTATCTACATATATATTGTACTTTCTGAGGGTTGTTTTTTTGTAATTAGTTTTTTGGATTAATATATATGATATGATATGATATGATATGATATATACACTTTAATATCCTTTTGGTTTCTAGTAACCCTTTCTCTCGCCTTAATTATACATAATTAAGGATGATCAAGGGTGTCGTCCTTGGGTACTATATGTATTCATCAATATCCACTACTAGTGGGGCAACCTGATCTTTGTGATCTGATCTGATCTTTCTTGCTGCAAAATATAGTAATTGATGGTCCTAGCGCTCTCTTTCTGTTCAGTTGTCAATCATGCTGTTCATTGCCACCCATCTCGATCTTCTCTCTATATAGTTGCTTTCCCTGCCTTTTTACAGCTCAATTCTCTTTTCCAACTATTCCAGGTGACCTTTATTTGGCATCCAAACCTCAAACACTTGTGTATAATTTGCTTTCCTGCAGGTAGTGTACATAACCATCTGATGATGATTAACGTGCTTTCACTACATTATATATTATGGATGTTAATTATATATATGTATCGTATTAGTTGAACTTAGTTTTTTCCAAATCCTGACCTATGATTTGATGTTGATCTCGTGGCGATATTATATTCATATACTTAATGCAGCACTAGTGTAGTAAGTTCATAGCATTAGCTAATTCTATTATATATATATATATATACATTTCATTTCTTGTGTAGTAAGTGATCAATATATATGTAAGATCATTTATAATCTGTTAGCTAATATACATAAGTTGAATGCTGCATATACAATTAGTGAGCAGAATGAGGTTTGAAGCTGGATCGATGAATTCACAATTAATGAGGTTTGAAGGATTGATGTATTCACCTAATCTTAAATATACTTAATGCATTCAAACTGACTTAAAAATGGGGTTTATTATATATGATAATTTATATGTTGTATTAATGATGATGCCAGTGCCTTTCAACTATGTGTATATATAATATTTGCTTGAGTTAACTTAATCCATTTTCATGATTTGATTTATATATTCAGGAGTTCTCTATTTGGTGCAAATGAAGAAATCATTGATCCCCAAACACCTCTCCCATTCAAATGTTTCAAACCATGTTGGCTACTTTTTTCATATAAGAAGAAGGTAAGTGACAAAATTTAAGCCTGATATATTACTAAATCAATATATTTGTATGGCAAATTATACAATACACCGGCCGTGGAGTTTAGCAGACTACACAAGTGGGTCCTGAAGGGTGATATGTGTCCTTTAGGGACTAGATTGAAATATTTAAAACTTAATTAATTCAATAAATGAACACGTGTCAACTCCACAACCCGTTTGTGGAGTCCAAAATTTACACCGCCGGTGTATCAAATAATTACCCTATTTGTATATGCTTACATTTCCAATTGAGAATTTCAGGTCATGAAGTGCAGGATCCAACTAGAACATATAGTTGATATATTAACTTGTTATTTAGAAGGTAATTGAAATTGTTATCAAGATTAGAGAAGGAAACTAAACTTCAGACAATAACACTTCATGATATGATATGTATATTAGGTGCTAGCTTATAATAAAAACACTGGAAATGAATAATCTTACATTTTAATAGAAAAGAAAGAAAAAAGAAAAAGAAGAGATGCTTTCTAACTGTTCTATACGTACATGCATCCACGAACTGAGTTGTTAAGTCACAATCAAAAAGAAATGGGTGTGGGTTTGAGACTTGTTCCAACTCTCTGACATGTTCATCTATATAACTTTATATTCTCAAAAAGCTTTGATATATTGCGTCCCACTTTCTGTCGACAAGAAAACAACTTCTTACATCTATAATGCAATAAGGGTATCTTTGCTTGGGACAACAAAGATATTTTTGCTGTCCCTTACATTTATTTGATACATATTATTATGACATTAAATTTGATAGCAAATTTCTCAAAACAAAACAAGCCTTGAAAATTTAAAAGTTACTAATTAGAGAGATGCATGATACAAGGAGGATTTTTTGCTAATTGATGAAGAACTTGTTTTTCTAGTCTTTCTTTCTTTAGCTTCAAGAGATCCTTAATCAAAAGGCCTATATTGACATAAGAAGATCCTTCTTTGCTCACTGCAGACTTAGCAAGCTCACAGAAATGACTAACTCTCTTCCTCATTTCTTCCACTTCCTCACCCCCACTCATAAATTTACTCACAACTTCCTTAACTTGATCTCTCTTAACCAAAACCCCAATTTCCTCCTCCTCTCCCCATGCCATTCCACTCTCAACACCGATTCCGACACCGGTTTTCAACAGATTCAACACAAAATTCTGGTTATAAAACTGCTCAGCAAAAAGTGGCCATGTAATGAGTGGCACACCTGAACTTACTGATTCCAACACTGAGTTCCACCCACAATGGGTCATGAATCCACCAACTGATGGGTGATTCAATATAAGAATCTGAGGAGCCCATCCTTTTATAATAAGGCCTCTGTCTTTAACTTCTTCTTGAAACCTCTGCAAAAACTGACTTCCTTTATCATCTTTGATAACCCAAATGAAAGAAACTTTTGAAGCTTCAAGGCCTAAAGCTATTTCCAAAAGCTGTGATTCAGCAAAATCACATAAACTCCCAAAGCAAACATAGAGTACAGAGTTGGGTTCTTTTGAGTCAAGCCATGAAAGACACTGATCTTTATCTATGGAAGCTTTGTTACCTCTTTCTGCCATGTCTTGATCCTTTGTATTGAAGAGTGAAACTGGCCCAACTGGAAATACTCGTTTACCGCCTATTTTCTCATAGTGTTTGATATATTCTGATTCAATCTCAACAAAGGTGTTAGCCACAACAGCATATGTTTTACGCTCAGCTTCAATGAACTTATCAAAGAATTCATGCAATCCCATTTTGCCAAAGAACCGCTCTGGCATTTGAGACCTAGCGATATAAACAGGATCGGGTAAACCTGGAACAAGAAAAGACTCTGTATCTGAGTTCACAGTTACCTTTTGATTATGCTGACTAGCTACAATTGATAAGCAAATAGAGAAGCAACATGATCCATGGAAAACTAAACGTGGGATGCCATATTTTTCAGCAATCTCAGCCGTCCATGGGATGTTCTGATCTGATATGATCGCATCAGGTTTGTGTTGAGAGACAAGATCATCAGCTTGAGGCTGTAGCATCATGATCGCTTTGCTGAAATTGTATGAAAGGTGTCTTGATGGGAGTGTGTCAAGATTTTCACAGTTTTCTGGTAAATCTGCAGCAGAGAAAGGAAAATCTAATGTTAGGAGATTAATATTGAGGTTAACAGATTGATGGTCTCGATCGAGGATTGTTTGGAAGCGGGAGATGTTTAGTGGGGTAGTGATTATAGTGGCTTTGGCGCCATGGGCAGCAAAGATTCTGGCCATGTCAGTCATGGGAATAAGGTGACCGGGTGACATGAAGGGGAAAAAGAACACATGGAGTTGATCTGGTTGAGTTACTGATGTCATTCTGTAAAATGGGTTTGCTTGAAACTTGAAAGAGGTTAATATGATCGGAAATGCAGAGGAATTTGATATATTTATATCTTCAGTTTGTGTTAGAAAAGTTCAGAGTATACCAGTTTAGACTGTTTCAGTCAGGTCAAACTGCTCTCTGTTCTTGGCAAATATAATATATAATCTAACAAGATCATTGACCAATGAGAAAAGTTTGAATGGACTCAATGCAAAGCTTTAGCCGCAACTTTACAAAATACTTTGATAAGCATTCCAACCGTTTATTATAATTTGACCACAACATACTGTCTGGTCAGATTATTTAACATTCTTGTCGTGTTAGACTCTATAGATATGAAATATTGTAATTTTTTTTAAATTTTAGCAAATATAATAAACACAATTTAATTAAGTTGAAACACTGACCGTGGAAAGTGGTACCTGGCTACAACGTCATCTGGTCTGTTAAGGAGGGTCTATCTGAAACATCAACAAATGGCTAAACGAGCTAATCTTCACCAGAGCCAAAATTATTGCCCAAAAAGAAGCCCCCCGACTGCCATACAATCAGATAGGATAGAGTTAGCCAACACATATGCCTTGGGTACAATATCTAAATGAATAATCAAGGTTCTTTAATTGAATATTAACTCTTCAGAGAGACAAAGAAATGGTATAAGCAAAATAACAAGTTGTGTAAACATATACAAGGAACTCCAATGAAATTATCTGAAAAAGAAAGGACCTTAATTGAAATGCTTGAATGTATACTTGAAGTTTCAGGACAAAATTTCATAACCCATCTGCAATATGCAGGTAGAGTAAGATCTACAAAGAAAGTCAAACATGTCTAACAGACCAAGTTATACACAAAGTTCAGCAGCTTGCCTCTAGGTTACACCCTTCCTTTAGTAGTTCACATCTAATCAGAGATGTATAACTGACAGTTCCTATGACCTATCCTTTAGAATCTTTTCAAAACTCTGACATTTCCTGAATATATATACGTTATTCTCCAAAATTCATTTAGCATCCTCTGGAACTTCTTTCTTTGATGGATCTGCAACCATCATCAGTTTCCCATTATATTAGGTGGCAAAACAAAGCATATTATGAACATGGTCTTCACAGCAGTTTCACAAAGAAGATTAAAGGATCTGCTACCTTGATCCAGAAGTGAGAATGGAGCTCTTGAGGTTCTCCATTAGATTATTACACAGCTCAGGTTCAATTCCTGGGTTAACCAGACTTCCCAGCTTCAACAATGACAAGAAGATTACCCAGCCAATCTTACACCCCCCTAGCAAAAGCCTACCAGGAGGGTGTTGGATTGAAGAGGCTATACCTACAAACATAGAAAAATTTTCATCTACAGTATAGCAGTCTCTAGTTTCTACTATGAAATCATCTACACCTTGTTAGAACCCAAGAACAGGGTGACTCTTGTTTCTGGCTAAAACATACAGGGATGTGATGACCAAAATTTCAAAGAAGCCTCAGGCAGAACCCGAGGACTGAAAACACAAGCACTCTTAACAAGTTTCTAATATCAAAATTCCACATGGCAATTGTCATTGTTTTGAACCAACCCCAAGTTCAGCAATGGTTGCTTTCAAACTATAATGCTCCTTCTTACTTAGCAAAAGGATATGGCAAGTATATTCGAGACACTTTCTTCAAAGACACAATTAACCACAATTCACCATGCACTAGTGATGTGTATGTGTATACATCTGGAAATATCCCCTTGGCTTCCATCTCATCCCTTAGCTTATAAGCAACCTTCATTTCCCCTTTCTTGGTATATCCATCAATGGGAGCATTGTATGTAATGTTATTAGGCCTCAATCCCCCTCCCTCCATCTGTTGAAATGGCCTCTTTGCCTCAACTAAGTTACCTTCTTTGCAGTGAATATCAATCAAAGTAGCAATTATGTTGTAAGTGAATACATCTGGCTGCAATCCTTTCTTCTCCATAATAGCAAGTTGCCTCAAAGCAACATCTATCATCCCCTTTTTACAATACCCATTTAGAAGTGTGTATTAAATATCACCACATTCACATGAATACCTTGATTTTGCATAACATTCACCAACATATCAGCTGCCTCCATCTGGCCGTTCTTGCTGCAAAGACCATCAATTAAAGCCCCATAAACATGTGCATTTGGAACAAGGCCTTTATCATTCAATTCATCAAACAAAGCAAAGGCCCTCTTAATTTTCCCTCTTTGACAGCCAACTAATCATAGAAGTATAAAGATGAAGATCCACTTCTATCCTTCTCTCACGCATTTCATCAAACAGCTTCTCAACTTCTTCATGCTTATCAACACTTGCGAAATACTCAATCAAAGCAGTATAAGTAGCTGCATTATACTACACTTTATCCTTCTGCATCAAACTCAAAACCTCATTGATAAGCCTAAAATCCTTCCTTTTAACATATACATTCAATATTGTATTATATGTAACAACATGAGGCTTAAACCCTATACCTTTCTCAACCTCCCTTCTCCTACACAATCCATCAATCACAGTTGTCAATCTTACACAATCCATCAATCACACTGTTTCTGTAAGATTTATATTCAGTAAACGACGTCGTTTCCTTTTCGTTTTTTTTTCCCTGTCCATTCTCATTTTCCGTTCCGTTTCTACCTTTATTTGATTTTTTTTTCATTTAAATTCTCAAATTATTTGCCTGAAATTTTCAGATTTTTACTAATAATTTGTTTTAAAGAAAGGAAAAAAAAAACTGTACTCACTTTTAGTTAATAAGATACTGATTTGGGTTTTGTTTCAATTTTCGAAAAGAAAGAAAAATAAAAAAACAAAAATCATGGGTATAATTACATAATGAGAATGAAAAAACAGTTTGGATACAATTTATTTATGTAATATATGTTACTCTTTTCTCTTTTTTTGGAAAAAAAAAAAAAAGGCATCATTCTTAGATCCAACAATGTTGGAGCACTTGGAGGCTGAAGTCCATATACTTCAGCTGCCAATAGCTTAACAACAGATTTCACTGGTAAATCTAAAATGATGTCTGTGCCTCTATACTATACAAGCAAATCTGAATATGCACCAAGTCCTTGTTTGCTGAGGCATTGCTTGAGCTTGTGCAATGCCCTACTCTCTATCTGCCGCACCCTTTCCTTAGTTAATCCGAACACGTCTCCGATCTCAGACAGAGAATTCTGTTTACTTTCTCCAATACCAAACCTTAGCTTGATTATCCTCCTTTCTCTCGGGTTGAGAACGTTTAGAAGGTTGCGAACATGCTGCCTCATGAGTTGCTTTGCTACAGTAACGTCTGGGATCTCAACACCAGTATCCGGAGTTACCTCCTGCAAGAACGATGACAAGAACAGAGAATCAGTATAGTTGGCCAGTAGCAAAGCTACAGATTAGGAAATTTTTTAAATTTTGGACATAACTAGAACCTTCCCTCAAAAACAATCTTTTGCATGTAATTTGTTCATTCACATTTTTAACCAATGCTACCACAGGGGAATCAAGCTAAAAAGATTGCCCTACCTGAAAGGTGATATTCTGGTCTGACCATATAGGTTGTTGCATAGATAGTGGCATTAATGTTGTCAATAGCAACCTATCCAACTTGTCAACTGTAATTCCAACACGTCTTGCTATTTCTTCTTTGGAAGGACAATGATTTCCTTCTTGAATGAATGACTTCTTTGCTTCAAATACTTTGTTCAAGCGGTTATATGCATTCTCCTGAGAATAATAAATAGGCTCTTCATTGGTATAAAATAATCGATCTTAAAAATATACATCTGCCTGGCTGAAACATATAGTAATATGATAAGATCTCAAGAAACTTGAGAGATATTGTTGTATCCATATTACCTTTGTTAGTAAAGAAACAGAAAGCAAAAAAGAAACAGAAAGCAAACTATATACTTTCACATCTAACATGTGGCTCCCCGTGTAGAAAAACTTAAAAAAAATATGTATTAGAGATTGAGAAGAGAAGAAGATTGTAATTACCGGCAAACGAATAGTTCTGGAATGTTGAAATATAAACTTCGTAATTGATTGCCTCACCCACCAGTAGGCATAGGTGGCAAATCGGCATCCAACTTGTGGCTTGAACTTCTCAACACTTTTCATAAGACCCTTACTTCCCTCCTGAAGCATATCCTGAAGGCTAACACCACGGCCCTGATATTGTTTAGCAATGTGAACCACCATCCGCAAATTCGCATTGATCAATCTATCCCGGCTGCTGTATCTGTGGTGGAGTTCTGCCTGCAAGGCTGAACAAGTAAGACCCAAAGCTTCTGCCCATTCAACCAAGGTTGGTTCACGCCCAAATTGAGATTGAAGCTTTGTCTTAACCTTCTTTAATCTGATCAAGTCCTGTAGGTGTTACAAGTACCAAGAATAAGACCTTTTTCAAACCAAACATTCTCTATTTCCATGGTTTGAAAAATAGGCAAGATTAAAAAGGCACCTGTACTTGACTTATCAATTCAGACTCTTCTTTAGCAGTCAAGAGTTGTGTTGTCTCAGGACCCCACAAGAACAATCTTAGGGGATCACTGGGATCGAAACCTTCACTCGACTTTCTCCTTACACCCGTCCTTCGTGAACTGTAGCTCTCAGGATCCATAACTTTAGGTAGCCTCCTTCGTTTGGACTGTCTCTCTAAACGTCTTGTTGACCTTACTATAACTCCTTCCTCCTCCTCAACTGGCAAAGTAGATGCATTAGCAGACCCCAAGCTGCAACAGAATTAAGTATCAGTCCTCTATAGATTAATGCAGAATACCAACACAACTAGGAAGACAGGATAGAAACAAACCTATTAGAAACTGAATAGTCAAGATCTAAATTGAGGTTTTCAGCCAATGATGCAGCTTGTTTAGATGCAGACAAAGCCTTCTTAGCAAGGGCAATTACATTATTTGGTTCAACACCCACAACCTCCTCGGTATCAGCTGCAACAGACTGTATATTCAAGGGAGATGATGGATATTCTCCTGATTCCAAGAGTGACAATCTGTGATGGAGAAAAAAGAAACAAATGCATGAGGATGCAATTCCAAGTGTTGGTTTAGGAAGCAATTGACGATATTTAGTCCAATTACAGTTGCTTTAAGTCAGGGATATGGAGCAATTGCTGTTCCAATTCCAAATGGCCAACATTGTTGGAGGCCTTTCCTTCATGAAGTGATGCCCCATTCTCAATCTGCTGTTTGTCATTTGCTTCCTGTAATCAAGTAAACTCTTAGGAGTCAGTAACTCAAAAACATTGAGAAAAGATATCAACAAAATGACCAGAAGGTCCGGGAACAAACATTATGAGTAAAAATGTGCAGTTCCATATATGTTATGCATAGTTTAATCAAAAAGTCTCACTGAGTATGCTTTATCCTCCTTAAAGAACTGCAAGACAGGCTGAGGTCTATTGTCATCGCGCTGCTCTTGTAAGAGAACTGATGCAGGAAAATTCCTAGCTACAGAAGTAATCGGAATAGAAGTTGCTGCAGGACCAGCTTGCTCATGAAACATCGAAACTGCATAATTGTACATAAATTGTCATTTATAACTAAATATAATCATTATAATCTCCAAGCACTTGAGAGCAAAACACACATTTATTCATGAAAAATAACATGTTCATACACAAATTTTATCAGGAACCTGGAAATCATCAAAGTATATAAAACTACACCATGAATCAACAGAAACTTTCCAGTTCTAAATTCCCATTTCAAATACCAAACTAACATATCGTTCAGGAACAACAATGCTTCAAAGGTTTCCCAAGTTAATTTAACAAACAAATAACCGTCAAACACTCCAGCCACACAACAAGTATACTATTTTCAGTAATTGTAAACTGGGTATTAAGCTATTAACTAAGAAAAAGCAATTCCCGTTTCAAATACCAAATTAACATATCGTTCAGGAACAACAATGCTTCAAAGGTTTCCCAAGTTAATTTAACAAACAGATTACCATCATAAACTCCAGCCACACAACAAGTATACTATTTTCAGTAATTGTAAACTGGGTATTAAGCTATTAACTAAGAAAAAGAGAAAAAAATTTACCTGAAGAAGAAGACGACGGAAAGGAAGAATTTTTGAGTTGGGTTCTTGAGAAAGCAGTTGGAGGAGAAGAAAGCAAATTCCTTGCAGCTTCCATTGATGAAGTTGACTTAAAGTATATTGTTTTTCTCTACAATGTAATCTTAAACATTTCTCAGTCCGTTCTTCTGGGGAAAATGGTCTCTTTGTTTTTGTTGCTGTAAGAGAATGTTTGTTCAGAAGGCTAGCATTTGCGATATTCGTTGAAGATAAAGAAGAAGAAGCTGAGCGCCGCCCTGCAGAAATGAACACTATTTCACGCCTCAAACTCAAAGTGTTTAAATGGATGAGGTTGAACCTTCGTCTGCTTTAGAGGCCCAATCGAAAATATCTTGCGATGAGATATTTCTAGGCCCGGCATCTAACTTGTGCCTAAGGATTTTTACGAAGCCCACAGTTTTATTCACCGATTTTGGTTGGGCTTATTTTTATTAATAGTCAATCAAAGAAATGGGTCTTCAGAAAATTTATGGGCCTTCAAAATGTATTTTCCCCAATTAAGGCCATGATATTTTTGTATGTTAGATTAGATTAATTTTGATTCTCAAAACACATTCATTGGGAGTGTTTTCAACTTTTACAATCTTTATTATACGAATTTTAAGCTAATTAAACTTGGGGTATTGTTTCAATCGTTGGTTAAATCAGAGGGAATTATAATAGAGTAATTTTAGTGAGACAATGAAGCAAATAGGTGAAAAATCAAACTATTAGTTCAAGTACTTTGGCATTTGTTCTCTTCTAATAAGATCTCGAATTCGAATATCATGAATATAGAAAAACCGTTATTAGGAAGTTCTATCTTATAATAGGCCGACCAGACTCAAATAAGATTTACTTGTAAATAAAATCAAATCAAATAATAGATATTTGTAATGATTTTGTATAAATATATGTAGATGGAGTCATAGAAAGGTCTCTAAAAAAAATCATAGAATGGAAGCAAACAAAACCAAAAGTCTCATCAATACTCAACAAAAAGAAAATGTAAACATGTGGAATGTTGGTACTAGTAAATATCTTAGGGTACCAAGCAATTATTACGTTAACCTTTGATAAAGACATCTTAATTCAAATGAACATAATATACTTTTTTGTGAGAAAGGTGCAATAGTTAAAATGAATCATTATTATCAAACTTATAAAAGAAAAGAAGAAAAAAAGCTTACTAGCCCCTTTGCCTCCTGTACTTTGCAAATTTAGAACAAATTGTTCCTTAAACTTTAAATTGTGTTATTTTGTCCTCTGAATTCGCAAAATCAGGCTAATTTATCCCTTCATTTGACGGTTGACTAATGAATCCTTTAAGTCCCACCAAAGTTGTTAACGTGGCATTTTAACGTTGTGCTCATGTGAGTCCCATCATAGCATTTTGGGTCATGTGAAGCCTACATGAACGCTAATATGGAAATGCCACGTCAACATAAATTTGCCAGGTCAGCAAATCTGATGAGATTTAACGGGATCCGTCATGTGAAATAGGGAGGTCTGATTTTACAAATTTATGGGACAAAGTGACACAATTTAAAGTTGAGGGACAATCAATCGTAAATTTGCAAATATATAAGGCAAAGTGACTAAGCCAAAAAAAATTGTACAAAATGAAACTCTATCTACTACTATTATTTTTTTTATAACACAAAATGGTTATTTACTTTATCGTTGTTACACTTGTGAACAGAGTTACTACAAATTACATGACGTTGATGATATTTTAATATTTGTTTGTCAAACATATAAATTGCTTATTAAAAACCCTTTTTTTTTTGCATAAATTATTAAAAACATTTGCATGCATGCGAGATTGGTAAATCAACTTGGAAATGTGGTGATCGGGAAAAAGAAAAATTCCCAAGTGTCATCTTGGTACTTTAAAAAATTCTTAACCCTTTTTTTTAGAGAATTTTAAAATCATTAAACTAAAGTTTGGTATCTATCATTTCAAATTCGGTCATAGTATTATCATAACAGATTAGATTAAAAGATTTACATTAAAAAAAAAAAGGATTAGATTAAGATTAATTAATAAATAAATAAATAAATAATAATGCGACAATGACAAGAGACAGTGGGGGGTGGGGAAATAAGTTGCAAATTCCAAGATTGGTCAAAGTGTGTGTCAGCAATGTCAGAAGACTCGCCGGACTTATATTCCAAGTACAGGCACACGCCTTCCCATGCTAGAGCCACTGGCTGTGGCCACGCCTCTCCTCGCACGCCTCCATCCATCCACCCTCTATGATTTAAATGTACTAACTCCACTTCAAATACACTCATATCTCAAACAACATTTCAACTTTTGACTTTGATAAAAGTACTTACTATACAAAATCTGTTTTGTTAGTATTTTTTACTATGCTTTTGAATCATATATCATCTCTCATCTCATATTGGAAAAAGAATGAAAAACAGGGATTTTACACCAAGTTGTTAGTTCAATTAATAGGTGTTTCATATCTAGATAGTAAAATTCTGCGTGTAGATTTTGTATAATTTTATATGGGTTTGAACAGTTTATTACTAAGAGAAGATGATGGACACGATTATTATTTGTCATTTCTCATTAGATTGTTTGAATATACTTATAGGAAGATATTTGATTTAATGGGATTTTCAATTATTATATTCTAAGAAGAACTACATATGATTTTGCCTTAATGGCATTTGTTTTGAAGGTTTTATATTTAACTGTTAGGAAAACAATTAATCTTAGATTAATAGACATGATGATAAATCAATATTTACTAAATGGAATGGATGAACTTTGATATCTTTCAAATAAAATCTTAAATTAGTGAAACAAAATCAAATCTCATATTTGAATCTCATAAAAGAAAATATTTGTTAAGTGTTGAGTATGACATAATTGTCTGGTGCTCAACAAGCTGATAAAATGTGTTGACCGCCACAAACCACCTCAGAAGGATCAGAGACTATTAAGTCATCTGGCCCAATCAACTCCAAGGCCCAAGAGCCCAAGGTCAGCCAGCTGGCACTCCACACGTGACCTCCAACGTACGACTCCACACGTGATCTCCAATGTGCGACCCATACAAATATGTCCTATAAATACCCACAACTCTAAAGGCTGAGGTATGTTGCACCCTCCATTCTCTAAAACCCTAAATTCTGAAACTAGATCTAGATCTCTGACTTAGACATCGGAATACAAATGGGGGACCAAGCCCTGTCACCCTTGACGCCTCTCTTAGTGATTTCAGGTCATCTCCGAAGCTCCTCCTTCTCGTCATCCGACTGGCGATTTGGCGCCTGCAGCATTAAAGAAGTTTCTCTTTTTTATGACATGATGCACCTCAATTTGGAGGAACTATGATCCATGGTGAATTGTGATTACTAAATATCAAAAGATATTTTAAAAGGTAAAGAAAGAAACGCATTAAACATCTTGGAAGGTAATTTTTTCCTGAAACTTATCAACAATATTATATGTTTCTTGGAAAATACTTTTTGTCACACTTGATTCTACCGCATATTATTCCCTACAAATAAAAATAATTTACATAGTAAATTCTTGATTTTAGGATATTATTGAATATAATTTTAGAAATTACAATAAATTTTTCTAATAACATGTCAAGCGAGATATTATTATACAATAAAATTAGACGGATCAAGTTGCATTTTTTAGATGCAAAACATTTATGTAAACTTTATAAATAGTAGTAAATGTTAATATTGGGAAACAAAATCAATTTTCAAAAAGAAAAATCCTTCAAAATATAAACCAAAATCTACCATAATCAAGTTAGGCAAGTCGATCTTAAAATCAAAATCCAAGTACTAGGAATGGAAATCCACCCAAACCCAAACAACAACATCTGAGGAGGGCCCACACCATCCAGAACCCAAAACCCAAACACAAAGTGGGCCCTAACTCTATTTAATGACCCCACATCACAAACATAAATGAAACCCCAGAGTGACACGTCACTTAAAACTCTCACGTCAAGACAAATCTCACCTCCCTTCACTTTCCTTTTGCCCTTTAAAAAGAGTCTCTCCTTTTCTATTTGTGGGGTCATTAGAATCTCACACCGCCCTTTCCATTCCATAATCTTCTTCCAACCCTAAAAAATTTATACTCTTTTAAACCCTAACTTCTACCTTCCTTAATGGGTTCAGAAATGGCGCTTCACAAATTTTCCTCCGCCACCAACGGCCACCAGAACTCCAATGTTAACTCGTTGGTGGTGGTTCCTACTGAGTCGACTCCCAAGAACCAACTCGGCCTCCCTGCTCGAAAGCCTGTTTCTTCCCTCTCCAAAGACCGCCATACCAAAGTGAACGGCCGTGGACGCCGTGTGCGGATGCCGGCCCTCTGTGCGGCCCGGATCTTCCAGCTGACCCGAGAACTTGGCCACCGCTCCGACGGTGAGACCATCGAGTGGCTGCTTCGTCAAGCTGAGCCTTCCATCATTGCCGCCACCGGGTCTGGCACCGTCCCTGCAGCCCATGAAATCTCTTGCGCCGCTGGACCCATTTCGAGTTCCGCTTCTTCGGCCTCGGTTTCGTGTCAGGTGCAGCCGGTAGCGGTTGGAAGTGGCGGTGGAGTGATGGCGGGGATGTATGCGCCGCCGCCAAGTTGCAGGTTGGACTTGTGCCAACCAATGGGGTTCCATTATCCGGCTTTAGGAAGAAATGGGTATCAGCATATGCCGTTTACGGCGTTGTTGTTGCAACCAACTACGGCGGAGGAGGTGGAGGAAAGGCAGCATATAGAAGAGGAGGAAGAAGACATTAAGCATCATCATGAATAGAAAATATGGGAAAGTAGTACAGCCATATTATATATAAATTATTATCTAATCTGTATTAACTATTGGGTAGCTATATTTTTATTTTCTTATTCGATTTTAGAACTTAAAAATCTTTAGGTGAAGGGATTCTGGAATCTTTCTTGCTTTTCTTCTTCTTTCTTTCTTTCCTGTAAATTATTTAGGACTGGAAATGAAATATTACTACTTGCTATTACTATTTACTTCTAAGTGAAGCAGTAAACAGTTGAAAATGAAAAAATTTAGTAATAAAATTGGATAATGGAGCCAGGCATAATTAATAAAAATGGCAGACAGTCAATTAAAGGCTAAAGCGGCTCAGGAATTTTTGGTTCTTTAAAGAGTTCAAAGATAAAGTTGGTCTTCTTTGAAGACTGAACCAACTTTGTTCAATCATTCAAATCTTTTTGCTATGGAGAAACCAGAATCGGTTGTCAATTTGGTCACACTTGGGTTTTGAGTTTTGACCAGTTCAAACTTCAAACGAACAAATAGTTTTGAGTTTTGACCATCTTATCTGATAAAGTGCAACATTCAAAGTGGAACATAAACATATTCTTTCAATCTTCAATTCTAAAATAAAATAAAAAAGAAGACTATGTAATATTTTGATTGATTTCTCTCATTTCATGTATGCAAAAATTGACCTGTGAATATATATTTTGTAACATTAACATAACATTCAAGGAAGGTTAAGAAAAAGAAAAAGAATATTCATGAAGTTTTTTGTTTTTCTTTTACAGAATTATACTTGGTATAAAGTAGTAGTAGTGGTATTAGAATCTATGCCGGTCTCAAGGAAGAATCATTATTGTTGTTCAAAGGGGTTTCTAAGTGTCTTCAAGCAAATTTGAACTGGTTCCAGCAAGTCAAGGTAACAAAACAGGGGAACCCTTCTTTGCCTTGCCTCATCTTTGTTATTGTGTTAGTTCCCAAAATTCCACCACTTTTTCTTCCTTCGAACCTCAGCTGAAGGTTGATCTAGAACCAAAAACAGAGCAAAATGGAACATTACTCGTAATATTATAGGAACGAACGATAAAACTGACAAAAGTCTGAAACTATCAACAGGCAAAGTTGAGGATAGACAACATTATAGGCTTTCCCAATTGTCCTAGCAAATACTCTTAACACAACCAAATATGTTCAAAACCATTGCTTACATACCAACAATCCAATATAGGCTCTTTAGCTAAGCATTCGCCTTTGAATTCGAAAATAAATCAATATTTAGCTCGCTTTAATGCTAAGTCATCAAGACTTTCAGAAAATTTTCAATACTAAGGAAGTAAAGTTTGGTGTACAAGCCAAACAATAGAGAATATGTATAATGATAAGATAATCACCTCCTTCAAAGTAGATTGAGTTGTAGTGAACCTCGGCCCAAAAACTCAAGAAAATGACTGCATTAGAACACATAGCAACTTATAAGTCTTGTCTTGGCATAGATCATAGAGGAGAACAGAAAAAGGAACAGTTACTTGTTTTTTGCTTCTTTTGCAGAAGGATACAAAAGCAAACAAGAATTTCAAAAGAAATTAACAATAAATGGTATTATTACCTTCTAGGTTTTAAATGGATGACACAAGATAATGAATTAATGATCTTACCTCTATAGGGAATAAATATTCACCAAAATACAGCAAGGAGAAAAAGAGGAAACAAAGAAGAAATAGGGTTGCAGCAAAAGCAAAGGACTGAAATGTTACCTCCTTTTGACTTCTGGAAGTTAGGAAGAATCTCAATGTAACAAGTGTCTTTAAAAGAAGTTATAACAAAAATTCTCTTGCCGTACTGCAAAAAGGTAAAAATGTTGCTGGAATTAGACATTGAAAAACAAATGGATACAGACAGATTTAGGCTCTGGCAATAATCCAACAGAAAATGTATCATGATATTAACACTATTCCTTTGTTCAACCCAATTTCTTTTAAAGGAAGGTATTTACCGAATCTGCAGCTGCCTGCAATGTAACATGATCACCCCACTCGCCACTCCTGATACCATGCATAAAGCGTATTAACAAGGCCATTCTTTGCCCAAAAGCTTGAATTAGCATAACAAGAAAAAGAAAGTTCAACTAATACTTGGACATCTTCTTCAAATAGTCATCATAATCCATGGGAACATATCCTTCATACGTCTCTCGGTGAGATTTAAGCTGGCAAAACAAGCCATCATAGCGAAAGCCACATCAGGATAAATGTATATATGTCAATAAACAAATTTAATGTTGATCCAGAGGAAAATTGATTCCGGGACAACAGACCTGATTCACAACTTGTCGTCTCACAACTTTGTGATTATCCGGCGTCTGATATAACTGATCTGATAATGCACGGAACTGGAAAAGTAAAAATCAACCATAAATATTTTTCCAGGAATAAATAGGTGAAACCACAAACTGAGACAATTATCAAGCCTACATGACTCAAGAAGGAAATAGACAGTGTATAAGACAATGTAAAGAGAACAAACCTGACAGTTGCCATCTCCTGGAACCTTGTGTTCAACAAAACCGTATGTCTGCAATCTGAATAGGAAAGACAAAATCAAGCATCAACCTTGATAGCTACTAAACAAATCACCAAGCTAACCAACAATAAGATTAAAAATTGTTGACACACTTCTTATTCACATAGATCAAATTCAACACGCTAAACTATAAGAAATAACTAGTAATAATAAAGAAAACAACTAATACCTGTTCAACAACCTTTCATGATCTGACATTGCTTCATCAATTGATGGTATTTCTCCATTGATTCTAGGGACATGCTGCAAAGAGCAGCTTTAAATGCATCAGAGGAAAACGGCAGAGCTGTAGGGTCGTATTCTTCAACAATTACCAATTTTACTCCAAATAAGAATATCACAAATATAAAAAAAATCCACCCCCTTATACAAAGGTAAACTTACAGGAATGGGGATCATTTGATTCAACCTCTTGCCTACTTCATCATCATCTAGTAAATATCCATCAGTCAGCTCCAAAGAGCAGGAACAATCCTCTGAATCACTGGGGCTAGAGCAAGAACTAGTAGGCACCAAATCATCAGATTCATCCTGCCCATATGCATAGCCTGCACGTTATGGAAATTAACGTAAATAGTATTAGGCACATAAACACCATGGAAACAAAACAAACTTGGAAAACATTATGGCCACCTGAATAATAGTAGCTCCTTGTTGGTGGACTATGCCAATCATGAGGTTCACTGGATGCTTGAAACTGCTGTTCTCCATCATGAGAAAATTGAGAAGTTTCTGCCAATGCTAGATTTGAGAATTCTTCCTGAAGGGCACGCGCAATAACCTCATCATTCTCTATCTGGCTGCTTTGCGGATCAGTATCACCTCTATAATAGTGTCCATGATAATAGACGCCGCTTGCATCATGCTGTACTATGTCACTATTAGTATTATATGCAGTTTGATAAAAAGGGTCACCTTCCAGGAACCAGTGCACTAAATCTGAATCTTGCTGATATTGATACATAATCGTCAACTTCAAGGAATATATCCAACTAAATCACCTAGGTGAACAACTGGGATCTGTACAAACAATCATCAATTAGAATTTCATAAGGTATAAAAATGGATATGGAATATCTATATTCATGCATGATTAAAATAGTCATAAACTGCAATCACCCTGGAAAAGCCAAAGACTATTTAAAGCATCAAATCAGATACAGCAGCAACATATTCTCTGGCAGGGTACCTTAGTATCCTATGAAAACGATGGAGAATTCAAATATTCTTCAGTTTGATTGACCAATTGATGTATAAGTTGTTCCAGATTTTTCAAACAATTTTGAAATCAATAGTCCATACAGAACCAAAATCCTGATCGAAGTATTCTTATATTAACCATGAAAACGAAGTAATCACTGTTTATACTCCATCAAAGTGTATCAAAATAGAACCTTGAAAAGACTAAAAATTAGTTAGAGAAAGATTAAATTAGATCAAACTGTTCTAAATAAACAAATGATGAACTATCGAATAACTTCATTCAACTAAGTATCCTAGCTCCAGAAATATCCTTCCAAAAGCAAGCACCATTTCTTATGAATTAAGAATCCAGATCACTTTGTTTGAAAAGAAGCCCAAAAGAAGTTTAAAGAAAGATGCTATCTTTTCAGACAAAACCCTAAATTGGAATCAACTTTATCAAAAGCCAAAAGACAATATACTATTATAAAAAAGTTCCTTTCGATGGATTTCCACCATAACACAGAATAAGATCATCTTAGGCCTCTAAATATGCAAACCGAATCATTTCTATTATACCCTAAAGCAAACCAAAAGGAAACTTTAACTGACAACAGTCAATTTAAATTCAAAAAAAAAAAGTTCTTTATCTACCCTTTTGATCAAGATTCAATTCTCACATATACTCCGCATAGCATTAGATTTCCCCATTAAAAAAAACGAAATTTTCAGTGGCTAAAACCTCTGTTTATTCTTTTATTCTTTTAATCTTTTAATCTTTTAATAGATTCTTATCCATCCAGGACATAACAACTTACATTTCTCAAAGTAAAATAGTTCACAGTCATAACCAATAAAAAGAACATTGAAATCACGAATCAAAAACAAAAATTTTCAATAAAAAACAAACCATCAGTTCAAACGAAAACATCGTATATCCAATCAAACAGAGAAACACATACAGAGAATCAATGAAAAAAATCCAAACTTTACCAATAAGCAACGTCAGAGATGAAAAAGACGAAACACCCAGAATTCAAAACACAGAGACAAACAATATCGATCAAAACCCAGAAATTTATGATCGTTTTCGAGCCCAATTCAATCGAAAGAACGAGAAAAACAAATATGGAAACAAAGAAGTAAGAACTCACCAAACCCAGAAAGCTTGAAGCCTTGGTTACTAAGAAGAAAAAAGACAAACAAGATAGAAAAGCAAATAAGGAAACTATTGCTGTATTAATGGAGTACACGAATGACATAAGATAACGATTAAACGTTGAAAAATTTTGAAACCCGAAACAAAGAAAAAAAATGGGGGAGGAAAAAAAAGACAGCCTCATTTCGCGTATTTATAAATAAACTGTTTCCCGCGGACGTAAAAAAGACAAGCAAACCCGACCCGTTTCTATACGGACGGCCCTTCAACCGTTAGATCCGAAATTCGAGCGGACCTGATTTTCCGTTGATATTATAATTTCTTTCTTTAATTAAAAGATTTTTTGAATAATTGGGTCTGACTTGTAAAGTATGAATAATGAAGCGTTGAGATTCTTTTATTGAATGGGCATAATCACGAGATCTACGGCTAGAATTGCGTTATTTTCGGTCTTAATTATGGTGCTCTGAAAATGACGTTTTTGACCTTTCCTTAGAAATCAATTTTACTAAAAATCAAAGACCAAAATAGTCCAGTAGTCAGACGTCGCCGTACCCTTTGATTAATTCGTAATAATAATAATTTAATTACTTAAACAGTTGCAGGCTTGCAGCATGAAAATTGCAGGAATTATACTCAAATACTTTATTTTAAATCTTAAACTATATTATATGATTTTTTAATTAATTATAATTATAAAAATGCCGCCACCAAAGATTTAATTAACTATATTTTATATGGTGTGCGGCTGGTGTTGAATTTTATGGTGGTCATAGGTATCCGTGGCAACACGTGGCATTACCGTCCAAAAATTTGATATTGTCCATCTTGTATTTTCTTTTATTTATAACAATGAAATCTCATATTCTCATATTCTCATTACAATCAGAATCATCTTTTACAATCAAAATCTCTTTTATATGGCAAAACATCTTACTAGAAATCAACCTAAATTTTCCTTTAAAAGAATTCAATCTAAGTTAATTAAGAAATTACCTTAAATAATATACTTACAAAATTAAAATAAACAAACAAACTAACTAACCCTACGTTCTATAGGACTTGAACTCAATACACAGTTAAACTAATAATTCGAGTGTTGTATGTAGCTGTCCCTGTTGGAAGACTCACCCACCATAACCAGGTGTGCGACACGGGTCGGATCCGGATTAGTCAGGGCAAAACCCTGAATACCGGATGGGATAAAAAAAATAAAATAATTCGAGTGCTAGTAATTCTACTATCATAGTATATAATTTTTAATTCAATAATTAGAAAATCATTGTAATTGGTAAAAAAAAAGTCATTGAAATAGACATTTTGATTTGAGGTTATTACTTATGGAATAATATATTAATGGTTGAGAACAAATTTGTTTTCATGGAAATCCCTTTTGAATATCACTAAAGGTTAATATAAATGGGACAGATGGTGAGGGTATGAAAAGCCTCTTAACATAACATGTTATGAAAGGGCACCATTGCATCTTGTCAAATGTCAATTTGTAGAAATAAAATTAAAAACCAGAAAAATATATTTAATTATTTAAATACATATAATAATACTAATGTGCTATTTTTAGTAAGCTTTGCATTGGGATGGTGATCCTTAAATGGATCAAATGACATTACATTACATTACATTACATTACATTACATATAATAAACATCCAAATACTATGGTTTTGCTATTCTTGAAAAATACTACTTTGATAGTGTTATTCATATACAAAAGCCAAAAAAAGGAAGGGTTATCCAACCAACTCCAAGTACCAATTACCAAATAGAACCAATTTATCCATTTCAGGCCCAATACCCCCCAATTCTAGTATACTTCTTCAGCTAAGCAACTTCTTTTTTAGCCTGTTTTACCAAAACTGAGGATGTTCAATGGTTTCCATAAGAAGTTGCACTATCAGAAAGCAGTTTATACACATATCAACAAGGGAGAGACTTTCAGGACAACTTTCCTTTTATGCATAATTGTGTGGGAAGTTTGAACTTCATTGCATTGCTCAGTCAACTCCATATGGTAATGCCGTGGAAGAAAATCTATGAACTTTGTTCAAGTTATATCTAACCAACAATAGTAGCTGAGAGTTACCTGCTGGCTGCTGTTAACATGTTCTTACAAGCTTTGGTGTCCACGCTCGAACAAATTTTTCACCTCCTCTGAAATCTATAATCCTTCTTTTATGTTTTCTTTCAGGTTCCCTGGAGGTTTCCATTGATTTCAGACTCTTCAATGGTGGTTCTGGACTACCGGGTACTACTGATGCCTCCACAATCTTGTTCACCATTTCTAACACCTCACTCATCTTGGGGCGTGACTTTGGATTTTTGACTAAGCATCGGTTGGCCACAATGGCAAGCTTTTGAGCAGCCTTGGATTGGTATTTTCCTTTTAGTCTAGGGTCCAAAATCAACTGGAATTTCTTTGAATCAGATAAGTACGGCTTTACCCAATCTAAGAGCTTTTGCTCATTCTTAGGACGATTTTTGTCTAGAGGACGCCTACCAGTAATGAGTTCGTAGAGGAAGACTCCATAGCTCCACACATCAATCTTGGATGTGAGACGTCCAGTCTGGATGTATTCTGGAGCGGCATATCCCATTGTTCCAACAACCTGCTCAAGACCATCAGTTTGATGTTTGTAAATAGATTGATGAGTAGATAGGAAATATTTATTACTATGTAATTTTGACAACATAACCTGAAAATTGAACACCTAATGAAAGACCAAAATAACTTTCTCATGCAATTTGAAATGAACCTGCTGTGTTTGCATTGGTATCTACAGGCAAGTTCCAACAAAATGAATAGAGTAATTACTTTGACATGGATCGCTATCAGAAGACATTTGGTTAGATGTTTCAATGACTGATTTCAACATGGGTCATGAGAATTAAAGCTCCTGAAGGTTTTTATTGGTAAGAGACCAAAGAGTTCTAAAAATGAGCACTAACTAAAGGGATATGCTTTCAAGTGATAGATAGATCATTTTTCCAGAACATACCGCTGTTGAGACATGAGTTAGTCCTTCTGCAGGGCCCAACCTGGCTAATCCAAAGTCTGATAGCTTAGCATTCCAATGCTCATCAAGAAGGATATTAGAAGACTTAAAATCCCTGAAGATGATCTGTTCTCAAACAGGATAAAAAAAAACCTATATTAGCATCGGAAACGTTTTGCTGCAATAGTGGCAACATTGAGCTTAGGAAACTTATAGTTATATAGCCCTATACCTGGAAATCCATTCCTTCATGTAGGTATGCTAAGCCACGAGCAGCATCTTGGGCAATTTTCAATCTCATAGCCCACGTAAGAGTTGTCTCGGATCGGACAGATAAATGGCTTTCCACGCTTCTATTGGGCATATACTCATATATTAAAAGCCGTTGGATTCCTCTTTCATCATCTTCAGCACAGTAACCCACTAGCTTTACAAGATTTTGATGCTCAACCACCCCAAGGACATTTACTTCTGTCACCCACTCCTTGTGTCCCTGTCAATTAATAGGTGGAATGCTAAGTTTATAGAAGTAGGTGATTCTAGCTCAAAAGCACAGGACCATCTTATTTCAAAGCATTTGCCAGTAGGCATCATAAGCATTAAAAAAGCCTATAGAAGGACATTAAAGATGATCAATATACAGCAATGCCAACAGCAGGGAAAATTCAATGAGGATTTCTGAAGAAACCATACATTTTTCCTAATCTTTCTGTTTTACCAATACAGAGACACTGCACCGAAGCATCAGTTCTGACTCGGTCAAATTCATTGACTGACTAAAGACTCTAGCTTTACCAGCTAATTATTAATCAGAGTCTGCTAAAATTTAATACCTTACACAAAAATGTTCCATTCCAGCAAATTAAATTGTTATGAAACCAAGCAGACTCTAGGCAAAATAAAAGATAACTAGAAATTTTCACTTCGAATGAGCCTAATTCTATATAGGGATCAGCCAGCTGAATATGTATATGATAAATGTTCTTCACTATATCAATTCACGGTATCAGTATCAATGATGCCAAAAGATTAAATGAAAGGCAGCTAAAGTCAAGTTAAGGAGCCTTGCCTGCAACCCCCTTTTACCAAGCTGTTTCACTGCTACTTCAATCTTTTGAGATGAATCATCAGGATCCTTGATAAACCCCTTGTAAACACAACCGAATCCACCCTCTCCAAGCATGACAGAGCGGCTGAAATTCTTGGTGGCAGATTTAAGCTCAGAAACTGTGAACACTTTAAGATTGCTGGGTCTTTGAGACAAGCTAGGAATAGGGGACCTCCCCATGGACTCATTGCTAATGCCTGAGACATTCTGAGAGTTCAATTCAGACCCAGATCGCCCTAATTCACGATCAGTGAATATCGAATTGATTGACCGGGTTGAGATTGATTTGGAGGTCTTTGGTTCATCTTTCTTATCCCAAATGGGGAATATAAAACACTTCATAGTCCTCAAAGAATTGAAACACAATAAATTACACCTTGCAGATCCAGATGCTAAGAAAGAGATATAAAGATATGATGAAGCAAAACAGAGTCTAGCTACAACACCTGCAAAGTCAAGAGCTAAACATATTAAGAAAGCTTATTTCTGCAGAATAATAACTGTAATACTGAAGTTAAAAGGCAAAGGAACTCAAAATTTTATTTCTTTACATGCAAATAAGCCATAAAAAAGAAACCATGAACAACAAATTCCAAGGAAAGCTCAAATTCACATTCTTAGCCATGGTGGAGACATAAAAGGTGCATGAGCATATAGCCAACTAGATCAAACATATTAATTTAGAACCCATAATTTCCAAAATTGCATCATACATTGTGAAAAGGCAATAGAAATCAAAAAGGTTCTAAAACTCGAATACTTCCAAGGAATCCCACATCTTAAGTTTTAGAGATATCATCACTTTCCTAACCAACCCAATTCCAAACACTGCCTTTTTGGATCACAATCCACAAGTCAAGGATGAAAAAACACAAGCAAAAACCACAAAATTCGCCACTTCTTTTAATAACAAACCCATTACTGAAAAACAAAATCTGAAAAAAAAAAGAAGCCAAAAATGAAGAAAATTTCTTGAGCTCACCTTGGATTAGCAGAACTTTGGTAACTAAACTTGATAAAGCTCCTAAATTTAATGGAATTTTAAGAGAAACCCATGAGTCCAATGACCCTAAAAGACCTCAAAACGCTTGGAATTGTGGATGAACAGTGTTCAATTCCCCAAAGAAGAAGTCTGGACACGGCAGCTCAGCAGCTTGGGGCAAGAAGTCATCTCACCAACCAAAATTTAGTAAAAAAGAAAAAAAGCTCAAAAAAGGAACTTTGCATAAAAATAAATTAAAAATGTAAATCTTTTCAATTCAATTATACGAAGAGAATCTAATTAGATGTGAACAGCTACTTTGAAAAAATGAGAGGCAAAACAACGACAGAGGAAAAAGGAGACAAGTTTCAGCGTTTACTAATAGAATACTGGAGGTGTTTGAAAAGTCTTTGTTTCGTGCTACTTACGAATTACGGTTGGGCATGGAGTCGTCCAAAGTCAAGGTAGTCTTAAATACAATTTTTTTGGAATCATTTTCATTTAAAAACATTATCTTTATGTCCTTTTAGACTGAATCAACGAAACTCATTGCCCATATACGAACTTTCTTTTTGTATTTCAACCCTTTCTAATTTTAGAAGCTTCCAATGTTTTCAGATTTTATGGGGCATGGAAATGGGAGATTGGGCCGACCATGGCTAAGCAACATCTGCAGAGTTGAGTGATCAATGTCTTCTGCCTCTTAAACGTGGAAAGGCTCGAAATTGGTTTTGCAGATTAACCGTTTGATGTAAGTTGTGAATGGTTTGTCTCAAAGGCATGACCGTAGAGATAGGGAAGTGTTAGTTATTTCACGTGCCATGCAACATAGAATAAATTGTATAGTATAAGTGATCAGTAGTGAATTTAGCCACCCATTTCTCCCCGCCATTTCTTCATCCCAAAAACTAAGGACCTCCTTCCAAACCCAATGACACATTCACTCAACCCTTTTGACCAAAATTTCTTTTGTTTTTCTCTCAATGGTCTACGGCTCTCCCAAATCTCCCCTGTCCTCTATCTTCATTGTTTGATCTGCAAATTTTCAAACACCCCATTTCTTTTTTCCTTTTTATCTTTTTGGTTTTGGTTCATGAATGTTCATGGTCTTGTTTGAAAGTAGAATAAACTCAAGACCATGAAATATTGAGTCACCTTATACCAGTGATGATGCCATGGTTAATTCACAAGATTCAATTATAGTTAGTTTCTTCATGTTTTGCCTAAAATTTGTGATTTGCAGAGTTTTGGTTGATCAATATGAGAGGAGTTAGACCCCATGCTTTGTTTTTTGTTCCTGTTGTTTTAAGTCTGCTTCCTTTTGCATGCTCTATAGATGGAGATGATTACTTTCAAACCAAAAACCCTACCTACCTTCCCCTGGTAACAAATCTCATCTATTCGCGCCTTTCAAATATTTCTGCAGTATTAAGCAATGATATCAATCAAAATTTGCAATTTTGCATAAAGAACCTGTAAGCATTTCACAATTTTTTGCTGTTTTTGTTTGCAATGTTAACTATTCCTTTTAAAAAATTAAAAATCCGCCTGAAGGGACCTCTGTTTTTATATGGTGAATGCTTGTCTTTGTCTTTTCAGGAAAACTGATTGGAATGGAGCATTTGATTTTGCAAACAATTTAGATTTCTTGACTAATTGTGTCAAGAAGACAAAAGGTATATATATCTAGCTTTAGGATTTAGCCAATATAAAGGTGTATATTTCCTTGAACTACTGACATCCTGAATCCTAATGGTCCAGAAGGTTTACCTTTATGTCTAATGAAAATTTGTTAAAAGTAGGTTTTCATTATTGATAATCCCATTATCCTTGGGAAATGAAGAGAATTGTTCTTTTTTTTTGGACATTTGAAAAATGAAAAGAATGAAGAACATGACTACAACAGTACTTTATGGAGATGCATATTTAACATGCCATTATTGTTACTAATGAGATGAATCGGAAGAAACTTCTGTTCTTCAGTTTTACTGTTTCCAAGGGATGATTTTGGGTAATGTAGCACCATTTTGATGAATTTAGCAAGCTAAAAAGGATAAATGTAGCAAATAGGCGGGGATAAACTTAATTCTCTGAGTTGTATTTTCACTATACTTACTGTGATTCAGGTTTTCTGTTTTGGAATTTCTTTTCTTCTTAATACAATGTATAACATAGGACTGATGATAAATGTCAAAATTTCTACAGGAGATCTTACCCTGCGACTATGTACAGCAGCAGAAATAAAATTCTACTTTGGTAATTTATTTGTGAAGGGGGGTGAATCTGCCAGCTATGTAAAACCTAATAAGAACTGCAACCTGACAACTTGGGTCCCTGGATGTGAACCGGGATGGGGTTGTTTTGCCGACTCAAACCAGCGTTTTGATCTCAAAAATGGCACTTACATGCCATCCAGGACTCAAAACTGTCAACCTTGCTGTGAAGGATTCTTTTGCCCTAGAGGTCTTGCTTGCATGATACGTAAGTGCTTGATAACTATATTTAATATTACAAATTTATTCACATGGTTGATGCTTTGGTTTTCTACCATAAGTGGCTCATTGCTTTTGTTTTCTGTCAGTTTGTTAATTAGCAATGAATAATGTTTAGAGAAGAGAATGCCACACTTTATTCATTTTTTGTTTTAGAGAAAGAGTTGACTCACTTTTATTGTATAAAACAAGTGGCTTGGTAAATGGAAAGACTATTTCATAAACATTGCAGACCCTAAAATGCACATTAATGTGGAATTGACTGATTTCACTCTATGGAAAAATGGTGATGGAAAAGGTATATTTGGTTGTAGTAGGTTACCCAGGTGACAAATTTTCTCCTTTTTGTATTGCCAGAGGTGTAAGATATATTATTTTCAATTTGAGTAAAGCCAATAACCACAATAGATGTACAACTTCTTTATAAAGTACTAGAATCATGATGGTTCACAGATTAATGAGCCCATTTCAGGAATAGCCTAATAGGTGCAAATTTTTTGCAGTAATATAGCAATTTGTAATGCAAGAATCGATTTGCATTTTGTTTATTTGCTTAATGATACATCTATATTGACTGCTGAGCGAATCTTATGTGGTAAATCCATGATAAATCAACAGTTTTGGTAGAGATTGCTTTTACATTCTATGGATATCCAGAGTGCAGTACCTATTATTCATACCTGCAAGTTTATTAAATAAGTGCACACTGATCCTAGTCTTAACTTATTGTCATGGATATATTGGTCGGTTGATCATTTAATTCATTCTTATTTGCAAGGCAGTTAAATTATTATGAGCTATAAATAATAATTACTGATGGAAATTTCAAAAAATGAAACAATTTACTGATGAAAATGGAACTGAATGAGATACGTTTATTGCCTTTCATGTTCTTGGAAAATGAAGCATGCCCTTTAGGTTCTTACTGCCCACTTGCAAAGCTGAACACATCAACTGGAGTTTGCGACCCGTAAGTTCATATCCTAGATGTCAAAATTTTCTTTTCTTCTTCTCTCAGGTTTCTTATGTGTACACTAGGCATTAAAATTTATTGGAAGAAAACATTTGCAGATATAATTACCAAATTCCTGCTGGACAACCAAATCACACTTGTGGTGCAGCAGATTCTTGGGCTGATGTTGCAAGTAGTAGTGAGGTTTTCTGTACCTCAGGATCATACTGCCCTTCTACCGTAACTAAAGTTACTTGCAGTAGTGGGTATTGATTTTATCCCATAACTCATAGCATCCATAAAATTGTTTTCAGAACCTGTATTCTATCTCAACATAACATATACATGATTTGATGATACTATGCAAGTACTCTATAAATGGAGTTAAAGTTTACTAACGAGTTCTTTTGATGGAATTTCAGACATTACTGCAGAACGGGCACCACTGCCCAACTGCGTAAGTGTTCTTTCTTTTTCTTTTCGTTTGTTTGACTTCCTGGAAGCCATCTTCAAATCACCATGGTTCATTTTTTAAAAAATACATGCACATGTATATATGCACTTTTAGCTAGTTTGACCAAATCTATAATCAAAACTATTACATGACTGGCTGAATCAAATTCTGTGGATAACATCCAGTACTATATTGAAATTCAGTTCAAACTTAAAATGCATGCAAAGACTGTCCGTGCAAGCAACATGAATATATCCAAATTGTTTAAACTTTCATTGAGTGAAAGTGGCTCAAAAGTAGATTGTTTTAATCACATGATGGGGGTTTTGTTGCAACTAAATGATTTGATGGATCACATACTTTATTTGGTTGTATACCATTGTTCCACCAACCTTTCTTTTCTCTTAGCCTTCACTGTCAGTGCTTTCAGTTCATTTTAGAAGAACAGATATAAATTTTTATGGGATTTTTATGAATGCTTTGCAGCTTGTTTCAAGTTAACTACCTGCAATCCAAATACTTCGAACCAGAATATTCGCGGTTATGGGGTCATGCTTTTTGTAAGTGGTCTCCAGACTTGTCATAGATCAATAATTTGATATTATCCTTGAGCTGGTAGTGTCTTATTAATAAGAATATAGTTTTTTTTTTCTTGTATCAGCAATGTCTTTCAATTCATATGCATTTACCAGAACTCTTCAAACTTTCTGCATAAAGCTTATGTCAAATGAAGCATCTCTTTTGCATGCTTGTGTAAAATTAAAGTGTGTTTCCTTATTCTCTGCATATGGTCTATGTAGCTTTCTTGCTTCTCTAGTTTCAACCAGTTCACTTTTGTACTTTCTGTTGCATAAGTAGGTTGCAATGTTTCTTGTGCTGCTCATTATACGTAATTGCTCTGATCAAGTCCTTAGTACTCGGGAAAGAAGACAGGCTAAATCCAGAGAAGCGGCAGCAAGACATGCAAGAGAAACTGCTCAAGCACGTGAAAGGTGGCAAGCGGCAAAAAATATTGCCAAGAAGGGGGGTTGGCAGCAACAGCTTTCACGTACATTTTCTCGGGCTAAATCGAAGCGACAGGAACAAAGGAGCTTTTTTGGTCTAGGTAGATCTGTTAAAGTTGATAGTCAGTTGCCACCTGCACCACCTAAGGACTCTGAGCAATCATCCACAGATACAAAAGCAAAGAAAAAGGAACCCAGCAACCTCACAAAGATGTTGCATTCCCTTGAAGACAATCCCAAAAGTAATGAAGGTTTTAATCTGAATATTGGAGACAAGAATATTAAAAAACAAGCGCCAAGGGGCAAACAACTGCATACTCAAAGTCAAATTTTTAAGTATGCTTATGGCCAAATTGAGAAGGAGAAAGCACAACAGAATAAGAACATGACCTTCTCAGGAATAATTTCAATGGCTACTGATAATGATATCAGGACCAGGCCTGTGATTGAGATTTCTTTTAAGGATCTAACCCTCACTTTGAGGGGAAAACACAAACATTTGCTCAGGTGTGTCACTGGGAAACTCATGCCTGGTCGAGTATCTGCAGTTATGGGCCCATCAGGAGCTGGGAAAACTACATTTCTCTCTGCTTTGACAGGAAAAGCCGTTGGATGCCATGTGACAGGGTCAATTCTTGTAAATGGAAAAAATGATTCTATCCAATGTTATAAGAAAATTATTGGATTTGTGCCGCAAGATGATATAGTGCATGGAAACCTTACAGTAGAGGAGAATCTTCGGTTTAGTGCAAGATGCAGGTACGTTATATCCAAACTTTAGAAGAAGCTAACTGCAGTCATCATCACTCTTCATTTTGGAAAATTGGTTGGTAGACATCTGATTCTTTTATCAGGACATCTTTCTTAAATATTGTTGATCATTGAATTCTTAGATGTATTCTCTTATTATCTTGTGTTACTTTCTGAGAAAACTTGCCCGAATTATTATTAGAATTTCAATGGTCATAGGCTTGTTGATATTTAGTTTGACTTGGAAGGCTTCTGCAGTATATGTTCAAGAAGAACTTGTCTGAAATAATGACAATAAGCCCCTTGTTTACTCAAGCATATTATGATGGGAACAAAAACATATTCTAAGCTTCCACTACTTCGGTAATGGTCACACTATGAAGTTTGCATGCTTTTATGTAATCATTCCTCCTACCTCTGGCTCAGTGAAGAACCAATAAATCAGAACTTTTTTGTTATCGTAACCAGCCATCTAGACTAGACCATAATTTAGTTCTTTATTATGTTTGATATATACTTGTATTCTGTAAGTTCCATTCTGACTTTATCCTATTGCATGCCATAAAACCGAAGACTATCTGCTGACCTGGCAAAGGCGGATAAAGTTTTGGTTATTGAGAGGGTTATCGAGTCCTTGGGACTACAGGCAGTAAGGGATTCACTTGTTGGGACTGTGGAGAAGCGAGGGATCTCAGGAGGACAGAGAAAACGTGTCAATGTTGGGCTAGAGATGGTTATGGAGCCTTCTCTGTTGATCTTGGATGAGCCTACTACTGGTTTAGACAGTTCCTCCTCACAGTTGCTTCTTCGAGCGCTTCGACGTGAAGCACTTGAAGGAGTAAACATCGCCATGGTACTTCACCAACCAAGGTATGATTCTCTCTCTCTCTCACTTCTCAAAGACAATGTAGCTATGACTACGACTTATTGCCTCATATGATTAAGCAAGAAAGAATTATATTTCTTCCCATGTCTATAGATGTTGATTGTCCTGTTGCCTCTAATATAACCACTTTTTTTGGCGTATCCCATCCGGTATCCAGAGCTTTGCTCTGACTAATCCGGATCCGACATGTGTCGCGCACCTGATTTTGGTGGGTGAGTCTACCAACTGGGGCAGCAACTTCAAATAATCAATCAAATGGTCTTTTTAAGCCCAGAAATTAGAAAAAGACAGAATAAACTTATCTTGTTTTCCTCATTGGTTACTTATCAGTTAATTTTAGAGGATCCGATCATATTTTCATATTTTAGTTGATTTTTGTCCATGTAGCTGCTAAATTTTATGGTTATATTTATGCAGTGCTGTCAAGATGAGTGCTAAAAGTTGTCTTATCTTTTACTAAATTATGGCAAACTCATCAGTTTGGCCTTTATAAAATTTAAAGCATTACATGGCTTAATTGTGAGATTCCCGTTTCTGTTTATAATGTTGAAGATAATTTTTATTTTCCTCTGAACCAGCTATACCTTGTTCAAGATGTTTGATGATTTGATACTTCTAGCCAAAGGTGGTCTCACTGCATATCTTGGACCAGTGAAGAAAGTTGAAGAATACTTTGCTGGTATGGGGATCAATGTACCAGAGCGTGTCAATCCTCCAGACCACTTAATTGACATTCTGGAAGGGATTGTGCAGCCAACAGGAATGACTCGTGAACAGCTTCCTATCAGATGGATGCTACACAATGGCTACCCAATACCCGCAGATATGCTTGACTTGGCTGATGGACTTTCAACTGGCAATACAAATACAAGTACTTCTAGTGATGTAGAAGTACAACAATCATTTGCCGGAGAGCTGTGGCAGGATGTAAAGTTTAATGTTGAAGTAAAGCGAGACCTGATACAGCAGGATTACTCAAAATCTAAGGACTTATCAAACAGGAGAACACCGGGTATAGGTCGCCAGTTCAGATACTACCTTGGGAGGTATAAGCAAACACCTTTATTCCCATTTCAGAACCATATAGAACAGTTTTCTCCTGTCTCTGATATCATTGTTGAGGGTAACAAATTATACCCAGATAAAAATAGCTAAATCACTCCTGCATTCATTGAAGCATTGCTAGTGTTCCCTGAAAAAACATAGTTTCTTTTCCAAAGACAGTCTTTCCTAGTCTCACCTTACAACTTGGAACTTATAATCTCAAGGGCCAATACGTGTAGGTCGGTGATGCACCTTAGTATCACAGTAGCATAGTGATCTTCCTCTGTTTGCCTAATCTTGTTCCAAAAAATATGTTAATGTTTACTAAGGACCAATTGTTCGAGCTTAGTTCAAACACGTGTGTGCTTGTTAGAAAGTGGTCTTCCTGCAGATTAAAATTCTTCAAGTTCTGGTTTTGGAACTGGTGGACTTTCTTTCTTCTCTCCACACATGAGGAAACACATGAACTTTCATTTTATTTTCATAATGAACTTATATGGCAAAATTTCAGGGTTTGTAAGCAGCGTCTACGAGAAGGTGAGCTGCTAGCAGTTGATTTAATGATTCTACTACTTGCTGGAGCCTGCTTAGGAACTCTTGCTAAAGTGAACGATGAAACATTTGGGTCCCTTGGCTACACATACACAGTCATTGCAATGTGTAAGTTGAAAAATCAAGCTTGGCTGGTATACTTGTATTTTCATTGCGTTAGATACTTAGATTAGTATGTGTTTGCAAAATGCTTCATAAATCAGATGTCAGAGAAAAAATATTTTAATGTCTTTTTTTCCCTAGTTATTATTGTATATAAACATAATCACCTGGTTTTGCAGCACTATTATGCAAGATCACGGCATTGAGATCATTTTCTCTGGATAAATTAGAATATCGGAGGGAGAGCTCAGCCGGGATCAGCAGTCTAGCTTATTTTCTATCCAAAGATACAGTTGATCATTTCAATACAATCATCAAACCAGTGGTGTACTTATCCATGTTCTATTTCTTCAACAATCCAAGATCAACCTTCCAAGATAACTACATTGTCTTGCTCTGCCTTGTTTACTGTGTCACAGGCATGGCTTACATATTGGCCATTTTCCTTGCACCTAGTCTTGCCCAACTGGTATGTACTAAAAGTTAACTGTACATTTAACCTACATTTTTTGAACTCTATATCTTAGTTAATGAGCTTCATTATTTTCTTCTCCAGTGGGCAGTGCTTCTTCCTGTTGTTTTGACTCTAATTGCCAACCAGGACAAAGATAGTGCAATTGTGAAATATTTTGGGAATTTTTGCTACACAAAATGGGCTCTAGAAGCTTTTCTCATTGCAAATGCTGAAAGGTTAGTTTCCTACTAAGCTGATTCATATTTCCTTTCTGTCTCCTTTGCATGCAACTGAAACAGTAGCTTAGCCATAAGCACAGAAAGTCCTTTTAAGTTTTGCCTATTGACAAACATTTTTCACCTTCCTCATTGTTCTGTTCCTCAGGTACTCAGGAGTGTGGCTAATAACTCGTTGCGATTCGTTACTTGAAAGTGGCTACAATCTTCATGACTGGAATCTATGTCTAATCATCCTTGTTGTCAATGGCATTGTCGCTCGAATCGTAGCATATTTCTTACTGATAACCTTCAAAAAGTAATGAGTTTAGGAAGAAAGTTGTCTTTTGCTTTTTGTTAGATTTTCTCTGGTGTACAAATCTGTATAGTCCATACATTTTGGTACCAGCTGATGGCTAACAGTTGAGTCCAAGGTTCAAAATCATCTTTTGATAGATTTAGTTGTAAACTTGTAATCTCCATTTTCATAGGTAAGTAGACAACTGACACATTACCTTGTAAAGAAAGAAACAGAAACAGAGAAAAAGGGGCAGAGATTTTCATTACTTATCCCCTCAAATTATCCAACTTTTTTTTTCGATTACAATATCTTTCCTGATGTGATTATGGGATTAATATCTTAAGTTCGAGTATTGTGAATTGAGAAAATAAGTGTACGGAAAGCTTCCTGATGCTTTAGGGTTTGATACAACTCAATTCTCAATTAGTTGAGACCCAATGTGATTACCGAATATCGTTGATGAATAATGAACTTAGTTTTGTTGGAATAATTAGCAAAATTTTACATGATTTAGACAATATATTTGTGTTCTCATTCAAGTTACAAAATCAATAAATTAAAATGATATAAGGGAATTATTATTTAAGAGAAAACAATAAATAATACTCCTACAAGAGTAGATAGAGAGTAGATATCCAATTTCCAACTGAGAGAAAAGAACTCACCCTCACCGCACCGCACATAGCCGTAGGAGTTAGGACATAAAATGGAAATAGAAAAGAAGAAATTGGGGAAAAGGCCAATTCAAATATGAAATCGGCGTTTCGAAACGCTTACCACTTCACTCTCTCTTCTCGCTACGCCTTAAACCCTAAGCCCACCATTTTTCACCTTGTTCCCGCCATTATAACTTTTCCTTCACAATCACCTCCCTCGAGCGTTTCCAGAAGCTCTACTTTCCGTTCCCCTCTCACCGCCACTTTCTGTTCCATTTCCATGGCCGGCGGTGACTCCGACGCGCTTCAGACTTCTCCTTCCCTCGAGAAGCAGTTCGAGAAGTTCCGAGTCCAGCTGGAAGACTCTGGAAGCTTACGGGAACGCATACGTGCCGTCGTGTTGGAAATCGAGGCCGCGACTCGAATCATGCAAGCCAGTCTCCTCCTCGTTCACCAATCTAAACCAATTCCCGGTAAAGTTTCTTCTTTTATCTTTTTCTAATTCATTTGTTTTTGAAATTTATCTAAAATTGTTCTTTTTTTCTTTTTCTATATATGTAAATAGAGGTTTTAGAGAAGGCAAAATCTCAGATTAATGTGCTGAAGGATCTTTATAATAGACTTGCGGAAGTTGTTAGGGAATGCCCTGATCAATATTATAGGTGAGATTGAATTAAGATTTTGATTTTTGCCATTTTCTTTGTTCATATATATAAATTCTTTTTGATATATTTTTGTTTGGATTTTTGGTTTGTATAGGTATCATGGGGATTGGAAGAGTGAAACTCAAATGGTAGTTTCCTTGCTTGCTTTTATGCATTGGTTGGAATCAGGAACTCTTCTTTTGCATACTGAAGCTGAGGAAAAACTTGGATGTATGTCTTTAAGCAATGAACATTTTTGCATGTTTGTGAGTATTTTACATCTTTGTTGATGATCTGTCAAAAGTCTAATTCTAAAAATTGGTTATTTTGGCAGTGAACAATTCGGATTTTAGTTTGGATGTGGAGGACTATCTTGTTGGTAATTGTTTTAATTTTCATCTTGAATATGTTTTCGAATTTCCTTTTTCACCTTATGAAGATGTATTTGGTCTAATCCTGTTTGATCATACAAAGCTTGTAAGTTTTTAACCGGGCAGAAGTATTCAAGTTACTGAATAGAAGTTTGATGTTGTTGACCTTTTAAATAGTTTAAAAGGAATTCCTTTGAGTATGGTAGTGTAATGCCTTCTACTCTTATAACTTGTTAATTAGGCAGGGAGCAAGTTAAAGATAAATTCTGATTTTCTATATTTTTTTGGTTAATCCTTGTCAAGGAAAGATCTTCTGTTGTACAGATTGATATTTGTATTAAGATATTTTGAAGGTATTAAAATCGGTCATATATACTGGTCCTATTTATCAATTTGGATGAAACATTGTAGATAGTTGTTATTTTTCAGTGTTTCTTTTCTTTTGCGCAAGAAATAGGATAACCATTACTTTAAAGTATAAATTAGCATCTGAATCTGGAGAGGTATATTTGCTTTCAATTGAGTATAAGTGTATAACTGATCTTGGAACTTTTTCTCATCATGCAGGAATTTGTTTCATGTCCAATGAAATGGTAAGAACTATGCCAGAACCATGCTGTCTCTTTCTTTTCCAATGGGCAAATGCTTCTTTTTACTATTTTTTCTCACATATACTTTAGTTAGATGTTGAAAAAGCTATATATTACGGAAAACTTTTGAGATGTGATAATTCAGAGTGCACTTCTGATCCTGCATATGATGTTTTTAGGTGATATGTATATATATGGTTTATTACCAGCCACTAAAGTGATAGGCAGATTGTGAAAAAGGCTTGACATGCATTTTTTCTTTTTGTTTATCATTTTCACAGCCACGATATGTGGTGAACCGAGTGACGGCTGGGGACTATGACTGCCCAAGAAAGGTGTTAAAATTCTTGACAGATCTTCATGCAGCCTTCCGGATGCTTAATCTTCGAAATGATTTCCTGCGCAAGAAGTTTGATGGTAAGCTTATTCTTTCTATTCCATCTTTGCAAATCTGATGTTTTAAGCTACTTCTTATCATAGTTTCATTTTCTGATTTCTCACTATGGCAGGTATGAAGTATGACCTAAAAAGAGTTGAAGAGGTCTATTATGATGTTAAGATTCGTGGCTTAGTACCTAGTGGTGATTCAGTAGGTGATCAAGGAACCCAAGAGCAATCATAGGTTGCAAAGGCCACACATATTCAATGTTCTTCGATTTTCTTAACTGCTTGGAGACTGCAATGCCCGAGAGAGTTTGTGATCCTTCACTGTATGGTTTATAGCCAAAATTTTGGTAGCCGAACAAGGAAAAGAGGGTTAAAATAGTTGTCATATGACTCATGGGAGCAAAAGTTACAATCCTAATACTTTTCAGTTTGTTTATTCTATCTTCTGCTCAAGTCTTTAATGTTTTCCATTTAAATGACTTGCTTCTACCCATTGCATCTTTTTAGGGTCAGTCTCTATGGGTTATAACCTTGCAAATGTGAAATAAGCTCGTCGTATACTGTGATGCCTTGGCCATGCCTTTCATGGTTAAAGCTATGCTATCAGCTTCGGCCTGGTTCTATTTCTGCATATAATTTGAAATCTGTGTTACAACAATCCATGATGAACCCAAACAATAGCCAATCCATGTCGACCTTAGATTCACTCGAGTTGGGTCCAGAATCCAAATAGGCCTAAGGTTTTTTTGTTTTTTGTGTGGTCTTAGACCGTTTGAACTAACTACAGCCCGAGGCCTACGGCCTGCCTATACCAAAAATACTCGAGTTGGGTCCATAATCCAAATAGGCCTATACCAAAATTGTACCTATGTAAATGAGGAAGCCCACTTATGAGTTCTCTTCTCATCTCTCTCCCGTGCGGCCTAATCCGTTAAGTCTTAAGCCAATCACCGGTAATTCAGGACTTAACCCGTAGAGTGCAAGCACAACACTCCACAATCGCACAACTCTGACAGGAACGGACATCAGGTTCACCGTGCTCATAGGTCATACCGATTGAGTCTAACCAAGCTCTGATACTACTTTTTGGGAGAGACTCGATCCTGTCTGCTTCAGGAAGACCCGTGATGAAAAAAACAAAGGAGGCCTAGCTATACCAAAAAATGTGTAATCAACCGATGTAAAGTATTTGGTTGATCGGCAAGAACTACCAATCCTTAAAAAGCCCGTGAGGCAAGAAAGTCAGCCCAATAATGCTACAATAATTCCAATTTATGGGCGCAGCAGCCCATTTATTGCCAATCCAAGAGGCCCGAAAGGTGAAAAGAACACAACCAAACAGCAAACATCCACCAGGCAATTTGCCGCATTTACTCAGCTTCCAAACAAGCTTTCATCATATCTAACGAGTTACGAGACTACGAGAGTACGAGTATCATAACGCCCGCCAGCCCCCTCTTATATCACCGTCAAAGGATTCCTACGGGACAATCCATGAAAAAGCAAGCACAATAATTTCTGTTTTTTACGTATTTTTTTTACTAGTACAACTTTATTAATTATTCTTTTTTTAATCTTCTTTTCTTTAGGTCACAGACAAAGGCAAACAAAACCGGACATGACAGCCACATTATATTACTACCATTTTCTCGATAAACAAACATCCTCAAATGGAAGTAAAAATAAAATAAATAAAAATTTGTAGTAATACTAATATATAATCCGTTTCGATTCCGTGTGATTAAAAAAAAAAAAGTTAGAGAAGTCTCTATACAGTCCATTTCCCACTATTCTTCTTCCTTCTTCTTCTGCTGTCGCTTTTTGGCGGTTTTGAGCTTTTCTCTTTCGAACATTCGCTCAACACTCACTCTCTCTTTAAGGTTGGATCCTTTTCTTTCTAATTTAGATTATTATTATCTTTTTTTTGGCAGATTTTAGTAGATCTTGATTTTTATTAATAATTTTGTCTTCACAGGTTTTTCTGAGCTGGAATTTAAGTAGATCGGAGAGTGATCAAGTGGTTGGCGTTTTGGTTTGCGGATGAATGAGGTATGTTTGGTTTTAATGTTTCTTTGGTTGATGGAGTTTGTTTTAGTGTCTGTTTGGTTACTGAGAAAACATCGGAAAGGAAAATTGCTGCTTTTTTTTTTTTATGTTGTCTGTTTTCTAACAAAGTGGATAAGCTTGTCCCGGTTAATTATTTCCTTTTTTTTTTTAAAATTATAGTAGTAATTATTATTTCTTTCTTATTCTTTCTTGTTCAGATTAAAGCAAAAGCGTAAACTTTAGCTGAACTTGAGAGTAGGCCCACTTTACTGTAGATTATTACTATAAAATTTTTCTCGCAGCTCATCAGAGAAAGGAACTTAGTTTTTCTTGTTGTAATGTTTGATCCTTTTTGTTAAAAACCTCTTGTATGGATTCGTGCATGGAAAGCTTCCAAAAAGTTTTACTTTTAGGGCAAAAATCAGTGTAAATGTTTCTTAAGGGTCTTCTTTTGTGGTGTTTATTTATTGTTTAATAAAATTTGTTACTATTATTTTGTTCCGCGTTATCTTTGAATTGAGTTTGTTTGTAATTATTTGGCCTGGAAAGTTACAAATTTGGGTAAAAGTGAGAAAGTAGGTTAAAGTGTATGCATTTGGAGCTAATTTTCTGTATTGATGATCACGCTGAAAAGTGTTTCTTTGTTGTAAATAATCTTCCTTGGGTTAAATAGTGGAATTACAAATGTTTTTATAAAATTTATTTTCCATTTAATTGTAGAAACAAATTGACATGAATGCAGTTTTGGAATTGTAGTAGAATCAGAAACCACATCTCATAAAGAAGCTTGCCGACATGAAACGACAAAGGGTAAGAAACTCTTTCCTTTTACATCTTTCAGTTGTTGATTTGTCATTCTCTTCAACATTTGAAACTCCTTATGTATAGCGTGATTTCAGTATCCTTGAGTTTTGGAACTTGCAAAGCAATGCATATATGTTATTTATTCATCTGTGAAAGTAAATTGAAAACACTGAAGCCAATAATAATAAGTGAATCAGATCCACATCTGTCTATTAGTTGAGGCTATCTGTAATGCCCTCTTAAAAGAAAATTTCACTCTGCAACTGATCAATCATTCTTTATATATGTTTCTCTGTTTTGCCTGCCTTTTCTCAATGATGCTTAGGGACCTTTACAGTCTCAGGTTGCCCCTCCACCTCTTTTGCTTGTGCATTGTCTTTAAATGAGTTCGTAAATTTGATAAATCTTACATTGCTCACCCCACCATCATTCACCTGTTTTTCTTCTGTTGATCTAGGTAGATAAATCTGTTGTTCCTGGCTTGGAAGATGAAACAACTGAAGTTGAGCATTTGCTTGTGGAACCCAAAAGTGAGCATGTTTCAGTAGACAGAGTCCTATGTTTCGGGGTGGAGAATTTAGAGAAGCACTTGAAAATGGAGGACTTCTCTTATGCTTTTGATTATGGCTGGAAAATTAATTGTGGTAATACTCTAACACCATGCCGATTTTTCTTTTTTTGGCTACGCTCTCATTTTAAAAATTAAATAGATGAGATAATGTAATATAGTAGAAAATTATGACTCCAACTTTAAAATCTTTTCGTGGAACACAAAAATGGTTTTGTTTTCAGAACTTGTTTTGCAATTTCTATTGTTGTTCTTCTGATCCTGTCATATTTTTCTGTAATTCTTGATAAGGTGGGCTCGATTCTGTCCATGGTCAAGGAGGAGATGATTTGAAGCTTGAAGTATGTATTGCATATTCTTGAAGCTTTCATGTCAAGTCCAAGTCATTGTTTTATGTTCTTTTTTCCTTTAAATTTTTAATCTTAGGCTTTATATGTGTTTGTGAAGGCTTTTATTCTTTCATTTCTTCGTTTCTACGTTGCATATTGTAATTACTTTATTCGAACATTCATGAGTGATATGTGACGAAATATTGCTTTAGTAGGTTCTTGATGGTTTGCTGGATGAAGTTGATGAAGTGGATGATATTCATGCTGCCCAGGACCTCTCTGGTGTATGTGAAGACTTTCTTTTGGGTGAGTCTTGTCTGTGCTCGTCTTTTCCAGACCAGTGGTGTGTTGTATCACATGACGCTCATGTAATGTGTTTCCTCATTTTCCTCTTTTCTGTTTTCCTTTTGAGTGCAGATATTGAATTCCCAAACAAGTTTTCTCAGTTGGATTGTCATCCTCATGAAGGATCAAATTTGCATAACTCAAGTTCAGAAAGTCATTCACCTGGATTTAGTGGAAGCAGTGCTGGTGCCGGTGGCATATTAGAACCATCAATTGCAACTGTTCTAGAATCCAACAGCGAGAATGGTGTGCTTGGGAAGATGGGTGTTTGTGATTTACATCAGACCTTTAGGAGCAAATGCGGGTGTCAGGCTCCAGTTATGGACACCATATGTCCTACTACAGAACCTGCCCAAGATCTTGATGACTCTGATGATTATGATAAACCTCTAGTAAGTTTCATAATGTCTAGCAAGAAACTAAAAGGCTCTATTAAAGTAACAAAAGGTGGAACTCTTGTCAGACAGAAGAGACTGCGCAAGCATACTAGGAAGTATATTGAGGAACATTCTAGAAAATCTACTGCTTCAAGAAAGAATAAGCACCTTAAAGTTGGATCACAAGAAGAATCTCCTCAAGTGCCATCTGATACCAGACCACGTAGAGGACGTCCCAAGAAAATCGCGCCAAAATTGGTAGAAGCTTCACTGTCATAATAGTCATTATATTCATTTAGATTGCCTATCCAGTAATTTTCTCACTCCCTCTCTTCGGTAGCTTGTTTATGTTTCTATTCATCATTTATAAAGGCATAAACCGATGGCATTTCATACTCTTTGCTTTCTGGTAAGGCACATTTGTTGACATCTTGGCAGTTTTCCTTTGTGGCATCTCCCTTTCAGAGTTAATTATTGCTTTGTATCTGTGTGATACCTTCCCTGGTAGAATTTAGATATGGTCTATATTTAATTATGTAAGGTGCCTTTCTATTTATATGAAAACTAGGAATGAGAAAACAGAGGACAAGTGTCTATCAAGGATGTGATACTTTTTATAATACTTGCACAAGTAGATAGCATTCTTGTTTTAGGTTTTTTTTTCTTATAAAAAATCATTTAAGACTATTTTCTTGTTGTTCTCTACACAGGAGCTTGGATCTGATTATGAGCTTTCTGCATCTGAATCCGAAGATGAGCCTAAGAGGACCAAAAGATCTAAAAAGGCTTCTGATAGGAGGAAGCATCAGAAGATGTGGACCCTTGCTGAGGTGATCAAGTTGGTTGATGGAATTGCTGAATATGGTGTCGGAAGATGGACCGACATAAAAAGGCATCTATTTGCATCATCTGCTTACCGAACACCTGTTGATCTGAGGGTACCTTACTTTATCAGACCATATAGTGTCTTACTTCTTGTTCTAAAACTCTGTTTATTTTTAAATATGGCTTCTTTCTGCAGGACAAATGGCGAAATGTACTAAGATCTAGCTCTGCACATAAACACAACAGGAAAGAGGTTAGCTTTCTGCTTTATGTTTCCCTCTCCCTTTAGATTTAAATTACTTTTACCTGTATAGAATGGTATTACACAGTTTCTTTTTTAAGCCTTTGCAATTACTTTAAGATTACAGAGAGATTGGGATTGGAGTTCTTGCTATTATATTCCCAAGCCTGGATTCTGGAGGATGCAAAATTTTGTTTCGAGTATAATCGCTCCAGCTATAATGCATCAAGAGTTGAATGTTTTAAAATTGAAACCCCCTCCCCCTTTCGATAAAATATGAAATGAAATGATTAGGGGTTCAGGTTTGACCGTCCGATCAGTAGGACATATAGTATATTTACTTTTGGTCTTCTATATCAGAGTACGTTCCTTAAGAGTGGTTTATGGTGCATCCGATTGTTTAATTTAATGCAGGTGGAGAATAACACGAAGCATGCTGCACGTCTCCTACCGAAGTCCGTGGTTCGCCGTGTCCGGGAACTGGCCACCATTCATCCATATCCAAGGGTCCGCGGCACAAAAGCATCAATATCTGTTGATTGTGCTACTTCATCCAAGCAACTGACTACAACTAAAGTTGATCCAGTTCACCCTCGTGCAAAAACTTTACGTAGGAAGAAAGAGTAGTTGAAGAATCATTCAAGTTTGCAGTAAAAAGCTACTATAGTTCTAAGTTTAGTTGTAAAGAAAGCTGTTCTTCCCTATAGTCCCATTAACACCTGCAATGAAACTGCACATATAAATACTCTCATATATCATTAGAAATAACTGATAACTGTGGCACCAAGTGAATATTCCAAAATTCTACAATTTCAATACCTTTTGTTCTCTTTGGCGTAAAAATGACGTATTCTCCCTTAGGAATGAGTCAAAAGCATTGATATTCTGTAATTAATATGAGGAATGTTTGGCTCAATTTCCTATTGGTCTTGTCATTTTTCCCATTTGGATTTCCTTCTTGATTAAGAATAGACTATATATATTGTAACCCTAGTTTAAAAGGTAGTCTCATCTTTGTCTTTTGGATTAAAGAGTTGAAATATATCAATGGAAGAAAAAAGAGTTCATACGTTATTGGAATACCTGCATCTTTCACCGCCGTAAGAGGACACAATGTTGCCGTGCAAGTTCAAGCTCCAGACTCCGCCGCCGGCCGAGCCCGAGCCCCAGCCCCGGCCTCAGCCATGACCTCAGCAGAACAATGCAAGTGTTACTCGTTATTAATATTCCTATCTACTGCTTTTTGTTTTCTTCTGGTATACGTAATACTCACCTCTCCCAATCCTAAATTTGGGCTGAAGTGTTTATCAGTTTCTGACTTCAATATTTCTGGGTCTGAAATAACTGCTAATTGGGAAGCTGAATTCTTGATAAGAAACCCAAGAACAAGGCGTGCCGAAGCTGTCATGCCGCAACAACTCGATGTCCCCTCCAACAGTACGACGTCGTATGTTGCTAAAACTGTTGCATTGAGTAAAAGAATTGACAATCAATCTGTTGCAGATGAAATTGAAAGGGATTATTGGTCTCGAGGAGTTGTGGCCTTCACTGTTAGATTGCTTCATCATAATGATGGAGCAACACGATTTCTTAATGTCACTTGCGCAGATGTTAAGGTTGGGTTTTCAAATCATTCAAGCCATGGGACATCAATGTTACAATCTTCGTCAAACAATACTACTACCATTCAACAAGTTCTTAGTCTTTGTTCAACTCATGTCAAATAACCTAATCTGAGTCAGATTAGGTTTTGGGTACTGAGAAACCAAGGTACTAAGAACTTTTAAGTACGATGATGAAACATCAATGTTTTTTTTTGTTTTGGATATAATTAGAATGACATTGTCAGGTTTGACAGATTTGTCAAAGTTTTTAATTAATATTTTGATATATAATTGCCTTTTTGGCATATATTATGCATTATGTTAAGGTATATGTATATATATATCATTATATATTATCTGATAAATGTTGCACCAAGTGAATCAAAATTCTACAATTTCAATAGCCAGGAATTTGCCTACCTTTTGTTCTTAGGGTAAAAATGGCATTATTCTCTATTAAGAATTTCGCAATATTTGTAAGGAGAATCAAAGCATTGATAAAAGAATTAGTACTATAATATTCTGTAATTAATATATGAGGAAGGTTCGATGCAATTTCGTATTGCTCTAATTATAGCCTCTTACCATTTTTCATTCATTTGGAAGAGGATCCTCTCCACTAGTGAAGAGGTCCACTGTTTTTTAAGGCAATCCAATAACTTCGAATGGAATTGGACATTTTGAGAGAGAAAGTGAAATAAAAGATAAACATTTAACAGTCCTTGGATTGACTTGAAGGAGAGGATCCTTACCCATTTCATTTTTTCCATTCGGATTTCCTTCTTGATTAAGACTATCCTTTTTCTACATATTGTAACCCCAGCTTTATTTTTGCACGAAACTTGTAACCATAGTTTAAAAGGTAGTCTCGGATTAGAGAGTTGAAATATATCTGTGGCAAAAAAAAAAATAGAAAGAAAAGAGAGTTGAAATATATCAATGGAAGAAAAAAACAGTTCATACGTCATTGGTATCCCTGCATCTTTCGCCGCCGTGAAAGGACACAATTATGTTGCCGCGCAAGATCAAGCCCGGCCCCAGACTCAGCCGCAGACGACGGAGCCACGGCCCCGGCCTCAGCCTCAGCCTCAGCCTCAGCCTTTCGCGTATATACTTTCTTCATATTGTTCGTAGCACTAGATGTTATTGCTTTAGGGTTTGTCCTCTCACCCAATCCTGAATTTGGGCTGAAGTCTTTATCAGTTTCTGACTTTAATATTTCTGAATCCCAATAACTGCTAATTGGGATGCTGAATTCTTGATAAGAAACAATAGGGGTCCTACTCTTTATAGATATCGACTTCTTTGATCTTTCTGTTTTCTACAAGGACCAACCAATTTCCGAAGCTGTCTTGGGCCAACAATTCCAACTCCTCCCGAAGACGATGGGATCTAATTACGTGGCTCACACTGTTGCATTGAGTAAAAGAATTGAGAATCAAGTTGTTGCTGATGCCATTGCAAGAGATTGGTCTCAAGGAGTTTTGGCTTTCACTGTTAGATTGCTTCATGATAATGATAAACCAGTACGATTTCTTAATGTCACCTGTGCAGATGTTAAGGTTGGGTTTTCAAATCATTCAACTCATGGGACATCAATGTTTACCGGTCAAGAAGTTTTTAGTCTTTGCTCAACTCAAATAGGGTTTTGGCCGTGATGTGCTTAGCCTTTTGTTATATATTATTATGCATATCTTATAGTATATGTTAAGAAAGTTGTATAAAAATTTGATAAGAATCATGCGTTGATTTGCTATCTCTTGCAACAAGAAATTTCCACAATAATTCATTCGCCCATTTCCTTAGAAGAAACTATATGTATACCATATATCAAAGGAAATAGCAATACTATCGATATTGATCATACCATATAGGCTTTTAACTTTTCATATCATGGCTCTCCTTGCACTGCAGCTGCCATGAAACTAGTAGAACTCATGATCACCATCATCACAACCAGAGAGATAGCACCAAATTAATTTTCAATATCTGCAGATTATTATAGTTTCTCAAAGGAATACTAATATTAGCCTAAAAGTGTTTGTGTATTATAGTTCCTCGGTAGGGTTGTAAATAAACATGGTGTTCGACGAACAGCTCGCGTTTGTTCGTTTAGGACTCGTTTATGTTCTTTTGATAAGATAAACGAACGAACTCAAACAAAATTTGTAGTGTTCGTTTAATAAACGAGCCGAACTCGAACAAGGGGTGTTTGGTTCGTTTATTTTCGCGAACATGCTCGATTAAGATTATAATTATAATAATAATATATGTAATTATATTTTTTTTACAAATAATATTTTGATTTTATTAAAATATTTCATTAAAAATTAAGTTTTAATAATATTTTTATAATAATATTTGTTCGTGAACAGACTCAATTAGTGTTCATGAATACGTTCGTTTATTGTTCACGAACAAGTCCATTTAAACGAGCCGAACATAAACAAACACGAACTCGAACGCCCTATCGAAATTTTAAACAAACACGAACCGAGCTCGAACAAGCAAAGTGTTAGCGAACATGACTAGTTTATGTTCGAGCTCGGCTCGTTTACACCCGTATCCTCCTCCGGATCCCTTTTTCTTTTTCAGGTCTTATCAAACCCGATTTCCCCCAACTTTTCCTTTTTTTGAAAATCCCCCAAATTGAAAATTCATAACCCTAAATCGATTTTGGGTTAAACTTCATAAGCCTGGTGGATACTCAGTCAAGCAATACCGGTCCAAAAGAAGATCATGAGCCTGCTGCAGCTTCGACGAATGGCGTGCAGGATGGGCATCCAAACCCAAAACAGTATCAGTGTAGGAAGTTCTCACATGAGAAAATACACTTCCCCAAGAATTATGAATATCCACCCAAGGTTCATGGTTTCGAATGCTTGAAATCATGTTGCTTGAGTCTTCAAGACAATCGGAGTTTTTGGGCTGCCCGACGTTGGGAAGACAACCCCTTGCAAGTCAATTCTAAAAAATGAAAGAGTGGAGAGCTACGGTCAAATGATTTGGGTAAGCTTATCAGAAACATAGAAGCCTAAAACAAGGGAAGAGCATCAAGAAATCATCAAAAACCGACCGAATGACTAAATTGAAACCGAACTATCTCAGTTTCCTTCAGTTCCATGGGAGGTCGGTCGATGGTCGGTGCTCAACATCCTCCATCGATTTTGTTGGTTTCGGGTGAGTTACCGACCGACTGCACCGAAACCAACCCAATGTTTACCCCTGATTGAGCCTTTGCCTTTGACTATTTTTTGTTTTCTTTGGGTCGTCTTTTCTTTCATGTCCCTTATGGGTCTTCACCTTTTTTTTTTTTTCCTTTGCTTGATTTTCAGTTGGGACTTCCCTTGCCTTTGGCCCATTTCTCTCTTCCCTTTTTTTAATCAAACAATGATTTTTTCTTTTTCATGTTTAGGCTTTTATTTTATGGCAAATTATACAATACATCATCAGTGGAGTTTAGCAGACTACACAAACGAGTCCTGAAGGATGACATGTGTCCTCTAAGGAGTAGATTGAAATAATTAAAACTTAATTAATTAAAAAATTGGACATGTGTCAACTCCACAACCCGCTTGTGGAATCCAAAATTTATACCGCCGGCATATCAAATAATTACCCTTATTTTATTTGGATATTTTCTATTTTGCTTAGCATGCTCGCAAGGGCATGTTACATGTACGAGGAATGTTTGGCGCAATTTCCTATTGGTATATATCAATTTCCTATTTGGATTTCCTTCTTGATTAAGCATTAAAAAAATAAAAAAAATACTTTATACACGGTATAACTTGTAACCCTACTAGAATTTAAAACGTAGTCTCATCTTGTCTTTTGGATTAGAGAGCTGAAATATATCAATGGAAGAAAAAAACAGTTCATACGCCATTGGAATCCCTGCATCTTACGCCGCTGTAAAAGGATACAATGTTGCCGTGCAAGATCAAGTGGCCCCAGACTCAGACTCAGCCGCAGACTCAGCCCCGGCCCCAGCCCAAGCCCCAGCCCCAGCATATTTTTTCATGTTTATGTTCTTGATATGGTTCGTAGGACTTTGTGGTTTTGGTTTAATATTTTTCACCTCTCCCAATCCTAAATTTGGGCTGAAGTCATTATCAGTTTCTGACTTCAAAATCTCTGGATCTGAAATATCTGCTAATTGGGATGTTGAATTCTTGGTAACAAACTCAAGGGCTGGTACTTGCTATGAACATATACTTGTTTGTGTTTTCTACAAGGACCAACTGATTTCCGAAGCCGTCTTGGCCCCAAAACTCAATCTCCTCCCGAAGAGTATGGGAACTAATTACGTTGCTAAAACTGTTGCATTGAGTAAAAGAAATGAGAATCGATTTGTTGCTGATGCCATTGCAAGAGATTATTGGTCTCAAGGAGCTGTGGCCTTCACTGTTAGATTGGTTCATGATGTTCGTGGACATGATTTTAATGTCATCTGCTCAGATATTAAGGTTGGGTTTTCAAATCATTCAAGCCATGGAACATTATTAATTACTGATCAACAAGCTGCTTTTACCCTTTCCATTAAAATAGATTCGTATTTTCATGATGGTACCAATCAACAAGTTATTAGTCCTCAGATGTGATCACTGATGAAACAATCCAATGAGAAATCACAGATACGAAGCACGTTTACTACCATCACAAAGCCCACATAAAGCGTGTGGTACTTGAACCCATGATCTCATGGTCAAGTACGGGTAAACCTAACAACTCGCGGTGTTGTTAACTCTGCATCAAGAAATTTCCACAATAATTCGTTCTTCATATATATACAAACTGCAAAGGTACATCCAAATTCCTTATAGCAGATTAGCAGTACTATAGGAACAGAAGAAACTATATATATGTATAGCATATATCAAAGGATATACTATCGATATTGATTACACCATATAGCTTTCAATTTCCCCCCGCTCCCGACCTGAAAAGGATTAGTTTCGATGAAAAACTTAAGGGATACCTTTTGTTAAATCCACACACAAAAAAAATATATATATATAGTAAGAGCACTTTGATTTTAACCACTTCCATCGTCATTGCTATCACCATTATCAGGAGAATTGCCACCCCAATCATCGTACTTTTGTCTAGGAATGTTGTGGTGGTTGTCTATTTCTTTGTCGGTCGACGACACCTTCTCCTCCACCATGTTCCTCCTTCCTTCAACAGCTCTTCCTCTTGCCACATGATGTCGTTGCTCTTCCCCGTATATTCCACCGATATTCATGGCTCTCCTTCCCCCTGCAGCTTCCATGCAACTAGTAAAACTCATGATCACCATCAGCACAACCAGAAATAGCACCAAAATCTTCATTCTGCAGATTATTATAGTTTCTCAAATATATTAGCCTAAAGTGTTTGCTTATATGGTAATTAATTATCCAGGAGTTGGGTTTTGGTGCATTTTATAGAGAAATCAGCCTATGTTGATACAAGTGATATAAAATTGCAAAATGGGGTCTCCACTCTCCACCACCCAAAAGAAAAAAAGTAGATTGAGTGGAATTATATTTAATCTCAACTTACATATATATATATAATAGGTTGATTTCTTTTTCAGACTTACACTAATAACAGAGTAATTGAGAGGAGATTTTTGGCTCTATTAGCAGCCTTAATAGGGAAGTTCCACCTTCTAAGTGGAAACATAATGGCTAATGGGCTATACACATAAAAGGGTCAATGATTTCATTATGTTTATTTGATGGTAGTTGCTTTATGAATTGATGACATGTCAGGCAGATTTTGCATTTTTCTGTCAAGAGACAAGACAACCTTAATGCAAAAAATTAAAGCTGGATCAAGTTGATATTTCAATTAGTGCACGAGTAATATTTATACAAGAAAATAAAATAAGAAATCCACATAAACATCAGGTTTAGTCCCAAATAATTATATATAAGGATTAGTCCTAAATTTTAATACATTCCCTATAAGGTTTTAGAATGAAAATATAAAATTTAATTTAATTACGCAAACAAGGAATAACATTAAAAACTGAAAAGAGACACGTGTCATTATTTGATGGAAGAGGCACAAGTGGCGTATCAAAATTGGGGCAGAGAATTTTCGTTCTGCATATATATATGTCTTATTTTCTTTGTCATTTTCTTGAGATGATTTTATGCACATTGCATGTTTACTAGAGACTGTGATCCCAAGAAAATCTCAGAATTGCAAGTTTAATTAGAATTACCATAATCTTACAAGATCAGGTGTATCAATGGAGGGGTTCTTTGATTTGTTCTATGATGTTTTGTTATTGATTGGTTTGTACCAAAAGAAAAATCTCTACAAGTTAATATAAGATCTTGATTAAATTAGCTCTATAATTAATGTAACAAAAACATTTTGCTAATTATGAAAGTTAATGTATACTAATGTTGTCCTAATCGAAAATATCATTCTCAAAACTTTGTATCCACCTACCATAAATAATGATTTTGCTCTTTTTTTCTCATGGTGGAGAGAAAACTATCTAAAAACCATCCTTCGACCAACCCCTGCCTTGAGCTTATAGTGGGCTTAACCATTGAAAATTTTGGCAAATAACTAGAAGCTTCTAAACAAATTAGCAAGTGGATGGGTGGCAAGTAAATTCCAGAATTCACATTATAGCTAAGTTGTTATCAAGGTTTGGAACCCAACCCATTTTTTACAAGTGTTGTCTCCACTAGAAGTTGTAATCAAGGTTCCAATTTATCACCCTGTTTATAAATATCTTGATGTCTTGGTTGGAAGCATTTTTAAAGTAATTTGAAATGATGATGTTGGAGAAAATTTTAAGTCGATAACTATGTTCCACTAAGAAGAGGCAAGGGAACACTTGATTATATGATTGATTGTGGCATAAGGCACCAAGCTAACCATCAAATTAGACTAGTTCTAAAGATTTTTTTAGTTTAACGAATTGGGGACTCCGGGCCTTACACCCCTTTTGGATTGGGAATATGATCAAATGCGGATCCAAGTAAATGTGAATACAGGTAAGAAAAAATTACTAATACAAGGTTTGTTTTCCGTTTTATTAAGGGATATATTCCTAGACTTTTAATGGTACAAGATTAATCTCTTTCAACCAGGAATCTTTCAACCAGGAATGTAACAGGTTAAAGTCCTACCAATAAATGTGTTTTCGTCCGAGATTAATTTCTTTAATGCTCTAACTAATCTAGACTCTATTCGGATCGCGCATCTAGGTTTGGTGGGTGAGTCTACCAATAGAGGCGGCTGCGTACGTGAGGAAAGACTTGCTTTTAAAATGGACAAATCTGAACAGATTGGGGTTAATGGGCTACTAATTGAGTCCAAGTTTAGTTTTATCTTAAAGACTTTTATGAACTTGAAGGCACAGAATTGGGCTAATAGTGAAGTCCAATTATAACCAAACTCAAAGACTATGGCCCAATGTATTTCTAGCTTAAGGCTGCATTAGGCACTAAAGAGGTCCAAATGCCAATTGGGTTGAAATACTAAAATGGGATCCAATCTTTCTTAAAGAAAATAAGCCTGAGAATCTCATTTGTAGTATGTACTCTGTACTCCACTACTGCCCAGACCCAGATTAAGAAAAAGTTGTAAAAAAAAAAAAGTAAAGAAAGCTAAAAAGGGGGAAACAAGAGAAGGGGGAAAAATTCTTTTATCTTGATGCTTCCTAATGGGAAGCATGGGATGGAATTAATGGGAAGTGGGGAGTGCAATGGGAAGGTGGTTGAAGGAATAAAATAATATGATTAAATTATTTGCATTCCATAATCCATACATATATATATATAATACTTGGAAGAAAAATTGGCAAAGGGTTTGACAGCTAAGGGAAACATCAGAATGCACGTGCAAGGATCAG